>CAJPEV010002306.1:0-46722 GCA_905338385.1 Darwinula stevensoni | reverse complement strand
GATGATCAAAGTATGTTCTTAAGGAGCCTCCTTGTTATATAAGTATGACTTTGGCGTAGGAAAGTCACCAGGCCATGGCGGTTAACCAGTTAAATAAGATTCTGACCGTGTTTCATTTCGTAAAAAAGTATTAAATTCGTGGAGTTGGTATAGTAACTCAGTAGCTCATGTATGGATAGTTTGACTTCATGTCGGTCATTGCAGGTCAGTTTTTCGTTCCGGCTAACTTTCATCTCACTTTCTTCAGCATATGGGAATATAAATGATTTAATTTCATGATGATATTCATGACGTAGACGTATTATAAGTAACATTTTGCGGTGTAGCAACCATGCATTTCCTCTCATGGAACCTTTCAGAATGAGACATTATTGCAATAGCGAAACAGGGTTCTTGCATTGTTTTCTATACACTCAAGCTATCTCACATCACACTGAAAGGTTGTCCATCGCCCCAGGCTTACACAACGTTTCATTGAACTCGAAAGAAGGTTAACTGAAGGCGTAGTGAACGAAGATCAAGATATAGCTCTTGCCTAAGGTAAAATTCATCACCACAATATTTCTCTTCGTCTTATGTATGTCAGTGTGTCTGCTTGCGTTCTAGCGCCAAAACCTTGGAATATTAAGTGCTGACATGTTGGGCAGATCTTAGTATAGGAGGTATTCTCAAGGACCAAGTTCTTTCTTTGACGAACAGTTATTCTTTCTGCAAAAAACTTGAATTTTGCAGTTGAAGAAAAGTGTCTTTTCGAGTCCATGGAAGTCATGGGTGCAGTTTGAAAGGCATTGACATTTGAAATAAAAGTAAAATATAAAATACCGATCCAATCGATACCTGAGGTCTAGAGTTAGAGATAAAATACTGTGGAATGAAATGATTTATCTGAAGGTCTGCCTATCCGGCATTTACTCGAACAGAAAAGATTTCCACAGATATGGAAAGCGAAGTTACAACGAATCATTGGAGTGCGAGGAATTCTCTAAAGAGATCCCGCATCAGCTTAACGAAATAAAGCAAAGGATTCTCCTACTCGAGGGTAATTTTTCCCGGATGATTTCAAATCAATTGATTTCCACTTTAAGTAATTCCGAAAAATATAGAATGTAAGCTTATACCACTTGAAACTTTTGATCGGTTCGGTCGGTTTGGCATGGGAATTGTTTTATTCATTCGTGCTTTATTTATACAGTGTGTTTTAACAAAATGTTTATAATTTTGAATTGCCATAACTTCTTTCTGCTTCATCTTGTTCGAAAAACAAATATTCCATTTGTGTATATCATTTAAGTGATACTTCACTTAAATGGATATTTTTCTGGCCGAAAGTGCATTACAAACGAGATTTTTGCCCCAGCAAGATGGGCCACCCTGCCATACCGTCCGCATTTGTCTTGAGTGGCTGAGAGACTTGCTCGGTGGCTCATTTTTCACTTAGATAACATTGAATGGCTGGCACGATCCCCAGATCCCAGTCCACTCGACTTTTACCTGTAGGGATACAGGAAGAATGAACCCTCCAGGACATGCCAGATATTGCAGAATTCAAGGGAACGAATCAACGGGCAGTTTGAGGCATTCCGCAGGAAGTACTGAAAGCAGCAGTACAAAAATTCGCTCGACGTCTTTGAGGCTGTTCTGCAGCTAGAGATGCTCATGTTGAACTTATTGTCCCATGGAACAAAAATTTTGGAGTTTCGTTTTCGTTTGAAGTGATTGTTCATTATAATAAAGAAGTTATGACAATTCAAAACGGTAAACATTTTGGTGAAACACCGTGTATTTTGGTCAAGATTTCCGTCAACGATACTGATGACGTCATTGAACGCGATTGGACACGTCGCCGAATGGTTTTGGCGCAATTTTTTCGCCCTGAAAACCTTCTTATAGTGAGTAATAGGTACTAAAACAATCCAGTCGTTTGTGCAGTGTTTCCTTCAATACAAATGTGTTGCGCCATGATGTTACAAAACTTTCGAATTAATTTTAGCTGACTGCATTTCCGAATATTTATTGCTTAGGAAATACGGTAGCAAGACAGAGGTTACCGTACTATATTCAGTAGCACGTGAGCAGCAGTGAAGTTGCTTACAGTAATTATTTTGGCGATTCTTACGAAAACGATTTTCCCCTGCTATTTTAGAAATTTCATGGCTCATAATGGTAATACACGCTGCAGTAAGAGGGTAGGTAAGGCAACGTCAACCGCTCTAACATACAGCTCCAATACTTCCACCGCTTACAAGGGTTTTCAGAATAAAGTTGAACTCATTTACCTTTAATTTGAACTGAATTCGCATTTAGTTCCAAGAATGCTGTTTTGATATAGCTCTTCGGAGCTACCAATTCTAGCTTCGGTCTACGGACCTGTGGCAAAATTCAAAAGCGCTCTACTATTGGATGAATGAATCAATGAATCAAGAGGTAAATGAATGAAGAAATTGAAGTCAATTTAAATCAGGTCCTAATAGGGTTTTTCCTTCGTAGGGTATAAACATGTCACAAAAATAATTTCCACTTTCAAATTCCAGGATCAGGATAAAATTCCTTCTCTCAAGGATAATCTTAAGGATACTAAGCAATTTTGGTAGCGATGCAGTGAAAGCACGCACGCGCAGCTTCTATGGTTCAATTTATGAAGGATAATTTGAGGTCTACTGTATTTCTATCAGGTTTTCCATTACTTGCCTCCACTCATATGAGACACAGGAAAAACAGTTCTTTCGGGTGAATTATGTTCGATTCCTAGGACACTTTCAAAGATCGGACTGGCATCATAAAGATTTCGAGGCTGACCCAACTAGCCACAACTGTAAAATTCCACTTCGCCATCACGAATACCCTCGCACTTTTGGAAATCTGGCTGGCCATCTGTGATCACTGAAGCTGGGTCTGCGATACACTTCCAGCGGAAGCATTCTCCAAGTCCAGGTCCCCAGGTCTTGGGGCTTTCAAGCATACACGTGTTCTTTCAGGCATCAAAGGAAAAATTGGCACGGCATCAGTTCAGGATGATTACCTGACCGTTCAATTTGCATTAAGCCTTGCAAATATGGTAACGACATATTTTACAGGCATTTTTTTTTCAAATTTTATGGAGCGCCTCGCAGAGCTTAACACGTTGTCCCGTAATAATTAATTTTCATTTCACGCCGAAAAAATGTTGTTTTTCTTATCTGCTTGTAAGTTCCTGGGAAGAATAAGTAGCTATATATTTTCGAAATGTGAATTTTGGAACTATGGAACAGTTTCAGGTGAGGCGTTGAGAAGCTTGAGCGAGTAGAAAGGGAAAAACCCTTCGGCATTGCAGGAAAGGAAATTCAAAGTTTCATATTGCATGGTTACACGAGAGGAAACCTTCCAGTTTCTAAATTGTTTCTAAATATATCGTGACACCCGCTTCAACCCTTCCCTCTCGTATCGAAAGAATTACATTAAAATGTTAAATATACGCACTCAGACAAAAGAAAATGAGACGGAAACGAAATGAGCACCATTATATGAACAGCAACAAAAAAAAGAGCATGGTGAGGTTAAACTACACGAAATGCTATAAGAGATTCCAGACTGACAGACCTGGACGCAGTCTCGCGAGCAATCGAGACGATTCTTGCCGGCAGGAGTCGAACCGAATCTCAAGGATGTGCTTCGGTTTCCCATCAGACCAGTCTCACAAACCGCTGGTCCCCCGTTGCCATGGTGGTTGTACACTCTGGGAGCGGATCCCTGCCTTGTATCTGAGGAAAAATCAGATTGAGCTGAAACGTTGGTGGCATTTCAATGGGTTGCTTGGCCCTTCATCGTGAAATTAGACCAGAAAATTATGGTTTGAAAATCAGGCAAGAGCTTAAAAAACTAGACTATGATTTCAGATTATGAACACGTTTTCTGTGTCTTCAAAGATATCTTGAAGAGTTGGCGTAACCTTTTAAAGTTCGAGCTAACTTTTTTCCCTCATAAATAAAAGTTCCATATGTTTGAAATTTAAACCGCAAATCAACGGTGATTCACTGTTGAATCACCGTTTTTCAACACTCATTCAACAGGAGTTCAACAGTGGTCACCGTTAAAGCACAGTTGATTTGCCGTTGAATCCAATTCCAATGGTGATTCACCGTTGAATCAACGGTACAATTTTTTTTACGGGTTCTTGCTTGGGGGAAGGGGGGGGGGACCTTACAAATCACCCCTAATCATTCAGTGTTATTAGTATTAAGTATTTCTTTTTTAAGAGCACTCGCTACAGAATGAGTTGAATTGACTCGATATCACTGACCGATCTCAATAGTGACCCAGGCTCGTCTTCCGCTGAACCAGGCAATGGCTGCAGCACTTTCCAAGCAGACTCATTGGAGATCCCCTCTTCGTAGTCGAACATAGCCCGGTTGTAGCAATCGAAGCACCAAGCCTGAAACCTGTACATCAATGCTCAACATGAGGGGATTATTTCTCTTTGAGGCACATCCACCACAACTTTTTCATTAGTGCGTACACAACTGGAAGGGGTTCAGTGCATGCAGTGGTAACGGTCATAACCCGAACGAAATTGGGTGATCCCCCCTCCAAGATTGACGGTTCATATTGGCTACTTTTATAACTAGGGTATCAACTTGGGTGCATAACAGCACAAGTTCCATTGAATTTGGACCAGTAACGTAAAAGTCTATGAGCGGCATTCAAACTGTTTCTGATCCGAGGTACTTCCAATTGTAATACACCATATTACAAATCATCATGGGAAAGCAGACGTCCTTGAAGGTGACTGGCAAATTTTACCATATTTGGCGATGACTGACAATATTTTATGAAAATGTTTTGTGAGCTGCTAAAAGGTCTGTTGAAAAATATAAAAAAGTATGTGAGGAATTTTCGAACCTTTTTGGAGCAGATCTCCCGGCAGATCTTTGAGTGGCTGAGGGAACATCTACTTCGTGACTTTCGCTCGAAGATCTCATTGACATTGATCGCAATCTTTGTTTCCATTTGCATTGCATTATTTCAGCAGACCCTTTTGTAGCACGCATTGAAAATTTTCACAAGAATGTATCATCACCGGACGTGGTGAAAATTTTCCAGTCACCTTCAAGGACATCTGCCTTCCGTGATAAAAGGAACAATGTATTTCAATTTAAGAAAACTCGGGCCGGAAATTTTTTTAACGTCCCACGCATTTTATCCGTATTATAGAACTCACGCAATATGTGGCTACGACAAGTGCAGATAGATGAAGCGATGAAACAAAATACATATCGAATTCCTAGCAATGGAATTATTAAAACCCAATATTCCAATGGCTGAAGTTTGGAGACGGGAGGAGAGCATAACGGGTGGGATTGCTGGCTTCGCCATTTCGCGAGATCGGCTGGCAACTACCACGCTGTCAACGCTGCCACGTGCAGCTCCTCCCTCCAACAGTCGATTATGGATCATCCCTCAGCAGTGAGGGCCGAAAGGGAGCCGGCAGTTTCAGCAGAGAGCAGAGTGTGCATCTAGAGGCGACATACAGAGTGATAGGGAGGGGGGCATCCAAATATTTCAGAGTCATCTGGTGGCCCCCAGTAAACTGCACTTCCGATGCTTCTTGGTAGCGGAGTCGGTATTCGACTCATTCGGGAATTCCATCTTAGGGAATATTTAAAAGATAAGGGTCCTGTTGAGTCCATTCTTTGATCAAGATGGAGTACTTGACGGTGTCCGCAAGGTGGAGGATAGAGAGTGACATCTACAGGGTATTTTACAAGTCACTTCCCATTTTAAAATTATAACTCTTGACATTTTTGCATTGAAACAATGGGTTTTGTCCTAAAATGAGCAGAGTTCAATGAGGTTCAATGATTTCATGCTCTCGTTCCCAGTGACCCTCCACAGCGCCAAAATCGAATCGTCGACACCATGCACAAATAGCTTCACGGTATGGGATGCGCAGACCAAACGTACCAAGTCGCATGCAAGCGATTCTCCTTCCGCCACCACCTCTGAACCACGACGTTGAGCCTGCGCACCTCATATGTCCAGCTATTTGCGCACGGTGTCGAAGATTCCATTTCTTGGGGCTATTGAGGATTCCAGTAAGCAAAGAAAAAAAAATCGTAGAATTCTGTCGTTTTTTTTGCACAAAAACCATTGTTCTAGTCCAAAAGTTGAAAAATGTACTGTATAACAGTATTTAAAAAAAAATGGGGAAAGACTTTTCAAACACCCTGTACGTTGCGAACCTGTCAATGAATTCATTTGGAGAGCTGCCTCTAATTAGACTCTCTACTCTCTGGTTTTTGACGGGCGACTGACACCCCAACTTAGGCTGAAGGCTGCACATGGAAGCGCTGAAAGCGCATTGACTCGAAAAAATCAATACTCTGGTCGCTATGGCAATTACGAACAGACGGAAATAAAAAAAGTGACAAATCGATGGCGATGTTTTCTATTTTTTCCGCGCACAACAGCAAATAATTATAGGCAAATAATAACTGTACAATTCCATCTTGTTTATCTTCAACCGGGCAACCGGAAAACCGTACGATTGGGAAGCACCATCTGTGACCAGCCTTTCCAAACTTAATGCTTTAACTTTAACGAAAATCATTCCCGAACATGGGTAAATGAACGGTTAAGGGCACAGAAACTCCGATAAATTTCTCCCAAGTTTGTACCGGATTTACTTTCAAATCCATTCGAACGAGTAGCACGAGTGGCCCTTTGAAATGAAAGCGAAAATCTAAGTTTTCTAAAAGCAAAGTCGTAGCCAATCTGAAAATAATTCCACAATTTCATCGCTGCGCCTAAAGTACAATCGAGAGGCACACTCAGAAATTCAATGAAACTGTTTCCGCGTAAAGCCATGAGCAACTGAAAGCTAATTCCTGTTTCAAGGGACAACTTTCCTTCAGAGAAGGTTCACCGGATTTGTGCAGGATTTGCACCGAAACGATATCTCGGAATTTCTCAACCCGCCGCTCTATGGTGCTCTTAGAATGTGCAGCTGCATGATAATAGCCTAAAAATATTATTGCATATCGGGGAGGAATTTTGTTTTGATAGAACCAATGCCAAAATTTCAAATGCTTTTGATCGAGCATTCTATATTACCCATTCGATAACAAAACTTAAATTTAAAAAACGAGCACGCACGAAGGGAAAAATTACCAGCATTTCGGTACATCTAATACCTGACATTATCCCTGGATGATACGAAGTCAAAATAAAGACGAGTTGCCCATATAGTGTTAATTTGGGAAGACCAATTAATAATATAGGCCTAGCTGAATCTCCGAGGGTGCACGCAAGATTTTATCGAACGAGAAAAATGTTCGTGGAGGGAGTTCTTGTTGCGGACGACCTTGGGAACCCAGACAGATAGAGAGAGGGGGTGGAGGTCGCTAGTAAGTGTTCGAGTGACTTACCCCCCCCCCTCTTCCCAGTCTATCCCCGAGGCAATGCATTCGTGCGTGCCGTTTCCCAGACGATTCGAAAGAAAGTGGTGAATACCTTCTGGGTTGGCGGGGAAGTGCCGGTCCGACATGGACTCGTCGGTCTCGAATCAGAAGCGGCCAGCGGGTCGGGATCTGTCGCGTTCTCGAAGCTGTATGTAGGTTCGCCTGAAAATGAATATGGGAAATTCATGATAAATAACAATTATAAACAAGATACAGCTACCCAGATTAAATAAAAACTGTGATGTGCGTACGAAAATATGCTAAGATGAACTTAGATCGAAATAAATGCTGAAATAATTCGCATTAACCAAATATATTTTGGGAATGGAACATACCTTCGATAGATGACCCGGCAGAGTCAAGGAGAAAGAAGCAGGGATCCGAAAATGTTGAGACAACTGTTGCCGTGCTTTCGTCCGTGTGCAACGTGATTGGCAATGCGATGAACCACGAAATCGGTAACGTGATGACCTCCAGCCACCGCCTGCATTTCGCCTACGACGACAGAGACGAAAATTGAGAGGAATCACGATGAAAAAAAGGGGGTTCATTCGAAGAAAAAGTATGAAGGTTTCGTCAGGACCAGAGTGAGAATGGAGAATGGGCTAGACTTTTTTTTTTTTTTTTTTTTCCCTCGAGGAAAAGCAGAGCAACGAGCGAATCTCCTCAGAAAATCAGGAAGAATGAAAGCAAGTCTGGAAAAAAAGATTTCGCATCCGAAGTAGCGGTTTGCGAGACAAGCCATCTACGAAGAAATCCTCCGCTTCGTTCGATGTGCGTATTCCAAGTACGGGCTCGAAACGACGTGAACGAGTTCCATGTTCCTGCCCTTTTTCCGTTTTTCCATTCCGCCCCCCCCCCACACTTTTTCGAGGAGACCGTCGATGGGGCATGAGATACCGACCGTTCTCCGTTTTCCATTTTCTCTGTTTCTCCTTCAGCTGAAGGCCAAAAGTGCCTCATACTATAAAACAAACGAAGTCAAACTCACTATTAAAAAAAGAACAAAATTGAAGAAATTGCAATTCCAGTTCGAATGCACATGCAACATCTATTTCTGGCTTATTTTTTTCACCAAACTTAATTTCCAAGTCTTATAAGCGGGCTCAGAAATAAGTGCAGTATATTTGTAAAGGTCTGTAAAGGCCTGTAAAGGTCTGTTGACAATCCTTCCCCGTAGGATTCTCAAGAGACCGGATTAAAGGCCTTCAATCCGTGGAAATCGTCCTTAGACTGGAATTTCGAATTTCAACTCCGTCCAGAAACTTATATTTTCGCTGGACTCTTTCACTCTGTCGATCTTGATTCGCCTGCTAGGACGCCTGCGAGGACGCTTGCTAGGACGCCTGCAGCAGCGCTGCCGTCGAGACAACCAGACACGATCTCGTTTCATTCTAGGTTTCACAGACCCAAACGACCCGCTATTACGTAGCCTATTTTCTTAAGAATTGTATTTCTCTTTTTCTTTTTCGCTCTTCTCATGTCTTTTCTTCTCACAGCCATTTGTCGCAGTGCGATTCGCTGCTTACGCCGAGAGAGAAACTTAAGCAGATTGCGTTTACTTTGCAACATTCCGGGTCCCTCCCCTCCCATTCCTTTTTCCCTCTGAGACACGAGGATCCCAGACCTCTCTGGGCGACCCCGTCGACCCAAGGCGGGGGTCGTCCAGAAGGCCTTCAACTCGACCTTCAGCTCGATTCAAGTCGACATTCAGACTCCTCGAAGTTGAACACACTACTTTCTCGTACGACGGCGTTTATTCTATAGAGACATCGCCGAGGGCCCCAATGAAACAAGGGATAGGACCCAGTAGGAAACTTTAAGAAGGGGCGACGGACCTTCCAAGACCCTTTCATGGCATTTTATGACCTCGACTGCCGAAACGCACATTATACGAGTCATTGGAGTTCTCGTGGTTCGTTTGAAAGCGACGCCTCAAGTTGCACTCTTTGGGCACGGAAAGGCTATCGTTATAAATCAAGCACATAGTTTCGCGCTCATGATGCTGGGCAAAATGAAGAAATACTTATCAGTCCATTCTTCCCTGAGAGGGTAGATACCTAGGCAAGCTTCAGGAAGTGACTTAAGGCGATGCAGTTGCTCACATAGCAGTTTCTATCCATACATACACTAGTTCATCCTATAAATGACAAATTTCAATCGGAAAGAAAATACTAATAATAACTTATAAATAATGAAACGTAAGCAAAAAGCGCTTTGAGGCCCTTTGCCACTTAGCCAACCCATAAGGAAGGATGAGAAAATGTAACCTAAATGATTGGACGTATACAGGGACCTTTCATTACGCGGAGATTTAAAGATTCATTAACAATTTACGGGCAACACAAGATGGAAGAGCAAAAATAGGAGCAAACAAGAAATAGGAAAGAGTTTCACACTTTCGTTTCCACTTCTCCCACCTGCCCTCACTGAGCTAAGAAATAGAACTGGAGATGGCGCACAATGCAATAGATTTGGGGCAATTGGAAGCCATCTTACTTGGGTCCGTGGTGGCTCGTCTCCATTCACTACAATGGGATTTTCATAATTTCCCATCCCAGTTTTCTTGTTGTCGTGATCATGATGGCAGGTAGTCATGGTACTGGAGGCCTAATAATTCTGGGGGAGTATCATAGGGCTGATAACGTCATGTCGGAACTCTTTATTGTGAGCGAGTCTCCTATTTCTCGAGTGGGCCTCCAAGTTCCAGGCCTGCCTTTGTTGAGATTGCTGGGCCTACTAAGGCGATAACGTTACGCCGCCCTTGCATGATCACAGTCGACATATTTTACAGCAAGTCTAAGGCATAAAGTCAAACGAACTTCGATTGAACATTCAAAGGTAAACATAGCTAAAGGAAACGAAGGGCGACCACGAGGTACATGGTAGAGGTGTTGGCGGGTATTGGCAGGGCATGCTTCCCTATTCAGAAGGGCTGCTCTAGTGTTCCCGCGGTACCTGCTCCATTACTCGGCCAATGCTCACCGCAGGCCCGCTTTAGCCTAAACCGAACCAATATGGCTTCAAAATGCACCCGTTTTCCTTATGCTACTCCTATGGCCGCACCATCTCCAGTTCTATGTCTTAGCTCAGTGCTTTCCGGGGGCTTCCACAGATGTTCACTGCTCGAATCGCTCGACGGCAGATGAACGACGACGCATCGATAATCGAATATACCCCATCATTCTGAATTCAACGACTCCGCATGGACTTGCAGCAGCCTTGAGACGAGAAACTGTCCGAGAATGGCGTAAACATTCAGTCCGTTATATTCCATTTCTCCAGGTCGAAAGACCACAACAATACTACGATTCGATCGCATCCTTCAGTCGAGATGGAACTTCCCAAGGCCACATAGAACATATGAATGTGAATCCACTGGCGCCATCTATTGCACGTTTCAACGAAATAGAAATGCTTCTTTCAGACTTCTCCTCGACAGAATGTCGAGGTCCCCTTTTATATATGTCTGCATCCACTCTCCGTAAGATCGCCGTACTCGCGGATCATCCGGATTACGACAGATGGGGGGGGGGGGGGGATGGTGGGTGGCGCAGGTCGGTCCTGGGCCACACACTGCCTCCAACGAGAGGGTAAAACCACGGATGCTCCCACTGCCAGTTAATCTGGGCGAGCGTTCAAATTCCCTCGTCTTTCCTAAATGGTACGAGTTGGATGCTTCTCTTTTGCGTCTGGGAGCACGATATGAAAAGAGGCATGAGTGCTACGAAGTCTCTATTCTTGGAAGCCACGAAGCTTCCGATAGGCACAATCGGTGCTTACAAAATCAAGTAGGAACAGAATTTAGTATGGACACAATGGACAAAGCGAAATATTTGCCAATCGTCTCCGTGTAGCAGTATTCTTTATTTCCTTAGTTTCCCTGCATTTCAAGGGAAAAATTTTCTAGCAGGATTCATCTGCAAAACCTATTTTGCATCTTCAGATAGAGAACCATCGAGTTGACATTAGTTGAACGCGAAAGGGGCGTTTTTAGTGGGTTTCCTTTCCTGAATGGAAAGAGACCACTTATGGTCCCGTCCTGTCCGTCTGTATGTCTGTGTGTCACTCTTTGATTGTCCGAAGATACCTGTAACTAATAAAATATTGGCCTGACCAATGCACCAATGCTGATATTGGCAAGCATGTAGCTATTAACAGGATACGGGCTGAGTTCGTTTCGAGGCGAATTTACGCTAAAATCGGCATTTTAATTTTAATTTATGACTTGGAATGTGGTCACGGAGGGGAAGGCATGTGAGCTCGAGGATCCCTTCAGGACCTTGATCGCAAGGCGCATGCGCTTCTTCTGCGCGTCCAGGCCTTGGGCGCGGTGCCGTGTTAGCAACCAGAGCTGTCAGTCCCCTACCAACCTTCGTGGCAGACGGTTCGAAGCACCCACAACCCTGGATCCTCCCATCTTCATTTCACCACCATGGGTAGATTTTCAAACGTAACTGAAAAATGATGTTTTTAATGGCCGAGGACCGGAAAGAAATGGCCTCTTGTTCTATTAGGTGACAATGCGGGTCTCCAAACCTTCCTATTCTGTTCCCATTTTAAGTACACCATTTACGTTCGGGTCACCCTGACACGATATACGTTTCCTATAACTTGAATAGGAATGCGCTTGAGGTTTATGCTCCTTTTTTGATTTCTTATCGCAAAAGGATCGACCAAACGAGTTCATTATTTTATTAGCTGCGTTTGCATATCTAATTAGTGCTAACACTGAGTTAATTTCAAAAAGTTCAACAAAACTGATTTCCATTATTGTCAATTACGACAAACCTTTATTTATTATTGACTTTGCAAGGCACACACAACGTACTTGTGCCCAAATTGCAAATATATTTTCCATATGACGTCCAGTTGATTATTATTTTTTCGTCATATGTGGAAGGAAAAAAGTATATCCAGCTCTTTCTTGCTGCATATTGCACTCGGCCCATCGTAGGAGCTCGAGTCATTGCATGGTCTAGGCAGTCGCGCATAGATGACGACGGTAGCCGGGAACGGTCGGCGTGGAAAATATTCTCTTGCCTCCAGCAATGGGCGAAAGAACTGCATGGCCAACTTTTCTAAGGACAATGATCTTCCTTTGAACGGCTTGTTCTCGTGGCATCCCGGACTTATTGCAGTCCAAAGCACATATGCCTTGTAGGTCGAAGTGTCCAACATATTATAACATATAAAGGCATCCAAAAGAAACGCTACACGGTAATGTAGGGCTCGCTCGCAAAGTAGGAATTATGACGACATTATACTTTTACTGAACAAGTCAACACCGTCTGAACATTATTATTAGCATGTGCTTGCTAACCTTTGAGCGCTGTGCATGTGCCACGCCAGGAATATGTCAAAATAGGTTTTCTCCATGCCACATGTAACCTTCAGATTTCCTTGGCCAAAATATCTGATTCCATTGTGCACTACATACCGTCTCCGAAAAACATCAGACATGCCAAGGCTAACGCAATAACAAATGGACGGGGCGACGAAAATGCTTCAAGAGGGTGTAAAGCAATAGGAAGTCACGCTGCGACTTGGATGGGCTCGTGTGGCCTACACCAGATTGAATCCGCATTTTCCCAAAACTGACAGAACACTAGATTTTAGGAATCACTACATTTCTGAAGGGCAAGTGTTTTGGCAGCTTGCTCATTTTTCAACCCATGTTGAAAAATGCACTAATATCGCAAACGAGTCAAATAGACCTGAGCATATCAGGGGGTATCACAAATATTTCAGTAATGCTTCGTGGAAATGAGTTTGGCTTTGAGGTCGTAAATATACTGGAAAAGTTTGGAAAAGTAAAAAAGATCCGATTTTTTCGATAAAACACATAGGAGTTCCATCAGGTTGACTGAGTGCTTCGGGTCATGCAGACCCGAACAGAGGCTCACTACTCGACTGGACTTGCCCATCTTGTTTTAAGCAGTGTCACTCAGAAAAACATAATTCCTGTGCAGTGGTCAAGCAAAGATAAGACTTTAATGGGAATGGAGCTCTAAACCCCTGCTGGCATAGAGAGTGTAACTACTGTAGAGGCGACAGTCCGCTCGAATCCCATTCATTGACAGGGTCACAATATAAATGTCTCTGTCTATAAATGTCTCCTTCTAGCGTGCGCACATCAACAACTCCTCCGTGGCCGAACAGCGGACCCGACGAGACACGCGCGTTACGTTGAGGGATCCCTTTGGGTGGAATCCCCGAACGAGTCAATTCCCGATTCCGCTGCCACGAAACATGCCTAATGGAAGTGTTGCTGATAACAAGCCACCAGATGTCTCTGTAATATCTAGACACTCCCCCCACGACCTCTCGGAGTGTCGCCTCTAGCTACACTCTTAACTCTATGCTGCTAATATCTATTCTCTCACTTTAATTGAAAGAGTTCGAAAGTTCTGGTAGCTGTGGCCCCTCACGCACGAAGCCTAAAACGTTGTCATTCTTGGCCCTAAGCCAGGTCATTAAATCTTTTACTTCAATTCAGAGAGCCCGAAAGTTGTGGTGGTAACTGTCACCCCAACGCGCGAGGCCTACGGGACTTTTTATTTTAGGCCATAGGCTAGGCCATCCACCGCTCAGAGCGCTTGATCCAAGAGCCCATGCTATTCTAGGGCATGGGCTGGCTATCCAATGCTCTTAGCGCAAGGTCCACTGGGCTATACCCGTCTGCGTCATAGGCTACGATTCATCTTATATTCACAGGCTTCATACTTAGCTGTGTCAATCAAAGGGTGGTACTTACTGAATGCGTGTCACGTTTTCACTGATCGACTGCAAGATCTCTATGGAAATACATTATTTGTTGAAGTATTTTTTTCTACATGCATTTTTTTCCCGTAAGGTCAGGAGTGGGGGTTCGCGCCGTCGCGACCATGCAATGCTTTTCTGCTTGCGTTTCATGTCATGGTCAATATTTTTGAGTTTTCATGATCGATGAAGTCAAAAATAACAACACTGAACATTTTGCGTGGAGATATGAAACATGAAACTCTTCCCGTCAACATTGACGGTAAGGATCTTCGCGATGGTGTGTGTTGAACGCGAAGAATAAATGATGGTGGAGGTTGCACAGGACGCGATGAGGCAGTCGCCGTTCATGAAATGGTCGTTGTTGGCGCGAAAACGCATTTGCCATCGTAGTTGCAGTGCGAACTGCAGAGAACGATGCTTTGGGAAATGCTAGCCGTGGTGGTCGTTGGGCTAGAACGAGTGATGAACAGCGCGCAGCAGTGAATGCTGTACGTAGTGAACGTAAGGGGCGTGCAGACTGCGGGACAGTGGGAGACATGGAACGCTTAGCGCAGGAATAGGCGAGTCGCGCAGCCTGTTGGGCAACTCGAGGCAATGAACGCAGCGCGCAGGCGTCCAGATCAATCTACTCTTCAACGAGCAGTTGTTGCGGATACTCCTGATACTGGTCCAGCCCAGCTTCATGACTTGGGTCGAATGACTGCATTATGCCGCAACGAGCACTGTCAGGTTGTACATTTAGCTGCAGAAAAGAGGCATTCCTTTCACTGCTGCTGCCACAATGAAGAGGTATTCCTGCCGTCACTCAAACTTTACCCTGAGCCACTGCAAGTGTTGCTCACGGGTAATGATGCGGCAGCCAGACATTTTCAAGAGTTTATTCCTCAGTACTGTGCCGCGCATGCTTTCTTTTCTTTGGCGTATAAGTCGAGCAAGTTCGTAGAAATGGTCCGTATTGTTCCAAAATCAGTGGTGATGTGAACATCCATTACCATTGAGCAAATCGATGATATAAGAGTATTGAATATACTGGTACCAGCAAAACCGTCCCGAACCTCATAAAAACCAAATTTTGTTGAAAATTATTGATGTATGGTTTGAACGGAACTGCTTCATGTCTTAACGTAAACATTTTCACATTTCCACCCGTTAGACAGCCGGCGTAGCGGCCGCAGGCCGTAGGTATACCTGAATTCAGCGAGCACACACTGAACACAGCGAGCAGTGGTTAATGAGTCATAGAAGACAGGATAGAGGAAAGAGCGGGAAAGGGGCTGCCAAGGCCAGCGTTTAGGGGGGATTGGGGAATAGCTGGCAGAGCCCCCCCTTGGAGCAGGCGAAGATTTTCTCTCTCCCTCTCTCTCTCTCTCTCTCTCTCTCAAAGAGCTCGGAGGCTGCCTTCCCTTCACGCAAGCGCGTTCAAGCGAGTGAAATCCCAATCCCATACGACGTAGGGGATCACAGCCACATTCTCCTGGAGTTAGTGTGAGGGTGCGTGTGTGTGCGCGCGTTTGTCGCCTATCTTCAATGCCCTCGAGGTGAAGCGGGTGTTCCACTCGGAATGCTAAGGGGTATCGAATGGTGCAGCTCAAATCAATGGCTGAAGAGTCGGGAGATGGGAGGGGGGGGGGGGGGACAAAACCCTACCCCAGCGATATCATGAGAGAAAATTATTGCCTCCATGGGACACCAAGTTATTTCTCAAAGTCGCCAGGGCGGCCGGGTCAAATTTCTTTGAGCTGAGGTGCCGCGAAATGCATGGAAGAAGATGTAATCTGGATTACACTGCGATAGGGGACAAGGTATTTATGAGGATAGACCTTGGGGTTTGGGGGAGAGGCACACTCCCTGACCTTGAAAACTCAATGCACTAGTTCTTTTTTCCTTCTTCCCCTCCTGTGGATATCTGTATTTTTTCTCTTCTTCTTCCCCTCCTTACAGGTTTTGGCATTTACAGAACAAACAGCTTGAAATGCACATGTGCACATTACAGTATATCCTGTATCAGGATCTGGGAGGAGGCCATTGGAGTGCTTAGCTTCGCATGCCTGCCTTCACTCTTTATGTTTACAAAACCCTGCCGTCCCAGGGTTTTGTCAACATAAAGAGATAAGGAATTTAGCAGCGTTTTCAAGTATCATATCTTGTCCTGGGAGACATTTTATGGGGAGTGTAAACATAAAACTTGAGAGATAGTTTGGACTGGCGTATACGCACGCATGCCCTACAGCAGGGGTTCCCAAACCCAGGGTCGCAACCTAGGGTTTGGATGTCAAATTTTGAGTCGTGGCCAAAACATTTTGGTAACCACTGCCCTACAATAAGGGATTTGAAAGCCTCACGAGCGGGAATGAGAAGCCGGGGCAAGGGAAGCCTTTGGACTTTCAGTGAACCCTTGAGGGAGCCATCATCCGGAGTTGGGATTGAATTGTGAGCCGTCCATCCCCCCCTCCCACACACACACACAGAGACTAGGTATTCTACAGGTATTCTTTTTCTGTCATCCGATATCTAGTAATCGTCTAAGAGACAGAATTCGATATTGGTTCCCTCCTACTTTGTTTTATCTGTATTATTCTTGACCACTTCCTAACCAATCGTCGGAACAAACTCCCTGTATCCTTTAATTCTTTCGCTGTGGCTGACTCGTTTTTCCACCATCATGCTCCATTCCTGCACTCCTGGGAAGGAATTTAAATGAAATTTAAATTTAAAGAAATTTAAATGCCGCAGCGAAAAGATTAAGACAGGAATCCAGTGTCAATCCTATAAATCTTGAACATGCTGGCGATCTGATAATGACTATCATCAAATCTAATTCACGTCGAAGCTGTTTACATTATTCAGCCATTCGACCGGTTTCGTCGGGGTATACGGCCGGCCTAGACCATCAACAGTTAATTTCAACCTGTTTCTGCGGATAAACCCATGAAGCCAGAGATATTAAATGGAGATCGGAATTACTTCCCATTCCAAGAAAATTTCAGCTGAAGTCCCTTTCTAAATGTCATAGACTGCCTATGATTGGTTCAAAGAGTACTTACTGTACTAGTCTCCCATACCCCCCTCACCTTTCTGTTTAATGAACCTTTCACCTCTTCAGGTGGGTTTCTGCGTAACGTCATTTCTAATGATAAGAAGTAGCCCATTACTAATGAGGGGGAAAAGTTCTAATGATCTATTGATGCTGGTTTGTTTGTGGCAGGTGTGGTGTGTGCGACATACGGTGCCCGTCGATCCCTGAATCCTCTTTTAATTCTGATTCAGTTGATAGGACATGATGGAGGGAAAGAAGCGGCTGAGCCCATCCAATGATGGAAAGATTCTCAAAGACAAGGTTCGTGAAGCCTCTAACCATCTTGTGGCACAGAGTAAGAACACTCCTAATATATCATCACTTCAGTTCAACAAGTTTCTTCCTGACTTTACAAAAATTCCAAATGATCTAATTCAATTGTAATTATCCGCATAAAAGGCCCTTTCACGTGAACAGCAGGAATGTAGGACAACGTGAAAGCGGAAATATTGAATGTTTAGCATAAAACCTTGAGACCAAGCTGAACTTTGAAGTTATTTCTCTTTCATTTGCCCGACTGGCAGATGAAACTTTATTGAAATAATGTGGCAGTATGTCTTATTCCAAATAGGGGGAGAGGGTCAAGCATAATTGTGAAGATCTCAAGATACTAAGTGGCCTGAGACCCCTGGAAAAAGCGAAAGAAGGCAATTTCTTCAAGGAAGATCCTCGAAAGAATCCGTGGATGAGAGTGCGCCTTGCTGGACACGAAGACCTTCCTTTCTGTGATGCTGCTGAGAAGTACCAAAAAGAATATTATCCGGAAGCAGAGGAAAGAGCTTATTCGTTCCCTGCTGGATATGTCCTCAAAGGCAAAATACAGGAGGAACTGTTCCATGAATTGGAGACATCTGAGCCAGCCAATGAAGCTAATGAAGAAATAAAAATTAAAAGTGACTTCACTGCCGAAGCTGAGGTTTTTGACTGCTTGAAGGAGGAATTGGCCCATACACCCAGTTTCATTACATGCGGGTATGATTTCAACTCCACGTTCTACAAAGCAATGGGAATCGCGGGTAAATGGACTAAAAAAGGAGAGGAACGTTGGAAGAGAAAGGGATTTGATATCCTGAGAGGTGAACTTGATGTATGTGGGATATTCTTCGACGGCAGACGAGTCGTTGTTCTCTCCATCGAGGTCAAGAGTATCAAGCAAACAGATAACCATCAAGTCCTGAGAGATCGAGTAGGGGGAGCTGTTGGTCAGCTCAAGAAGTGTGAACAGTTTCTTCAACAGATTATAGGGGCTATGTCCCTGACTGATATTTTCTTCTGCAGCTTCGTCGCTCTCCCATATGTGTCAAGGAGGGATGTCGCTCTTTCCTTGAAATGCGATTGCCATTTGAATATCCTCACAAAGGACGATCTGGAGTCCCGAACTGCCTTCAGGGAATTCCTATGGAATGAAGAACGTGGAATCACTCTCACGCAGCAAGGGACAACATATATAAAAGCCAAGCAATGTTATTTGGATGTAATGAGAACTTTCGTGGCAGCCTCGGTAACAGTAGAGGAAATGCCAAGAACAATAGAAGAGCTCCACGAGAACATTGACAAATGGATGCAAAGAGCCTTGTTTTTCTTAACTCCTCATCAAAAGCAAATTTTGAAAGAGGACCGGTCTGTTCTTTTCCTGGTCGGGGGGCAAGGAACAGGGAAGACTTACTTGCTCCTAAATAGAGCCAAGCAACTAGCAGAAAAAGGGGAGAAAGTCACAATCGTGAATATGTCAGAGGGGAAGCTAACCACAAACATGAAGAAGTGGTGCAAAGAGTCACAGGATATGAAGGACTTCATCACGGTCATGGATTACAAGGAATTCTTAGCGACACGTCAGAGTAGTAACACTGCATCTGTTTTCTCGAAGATAAAGCAGTTTTTTCTTCCCCGAGATGATGTCAGAGGCACTCTTCTCGAGAAGATCAATGCTCAAATAGACAGTCATGTCCTGATTGATGAAATGCAAATCAACTTCGGCATGGTTGATAGAGATGTATTGCAGCTTGAAGAAAAATGGATGGAATTTATGCGGGAAAAACAGTGCAGAAGCCTTTGGATCGCATGGCGTCCAAGTGACACCACTTACTCCGAGATTCTTGATATCCACAGGATCGTGAATTTCTTGGGACGAGAAAAGGTGGAGATGCTTAAGGAAATGAAGCGAAGCACGAAGGAGCTGGGGGAGTTTGTGATAGAAGTGACCCTATTCATTCAGAAGAGGTTCCCGTGCTTCACTGACCTCCCGATGCAAGGCCTGGATTATGGACTCCATGGCACGGATGATTCTAATGAAGAAAAACCATTACCCGGAGTTGTCTTCGTCCTATCTCCTCCGACTGAATATGAGGTTTACCGATGGGCATCAGAGGCTATCATGGCGATTCAATCGTGGATGCCACATTCCCGAATCTTCGCCATCATCACCAGGGGAGACTGGGAAAGGAATGCGTTGGTACTGGAACTCGGGAATCGACTGGAACAAAGAGTCGCCTTCCTCGACTCTCAAGGGACAGTCCGAGGACACTCTCGAGCGAAGTTCCTAGTCTTCAATGAAGTACAGGTGATTGGAATGTCATTCCGGAATCTCATTCTCTTGGATGAAGGAAAAGTTTTCTATCGCTCTTGGTCTCGTGTGGTGGGGATGGCCCGAGAAAGCCTCCACGTGATCACGACAGACCCATTGCCCTCGGGTCACTGGGAAGAACCAGCACAAATGGGACTCATCTCCTGCCATTCTCTCAGTATATCAAAGCAGTCATCTTCCGGTGTTTCTCAGGATCCTATGGACGAATCTTCCTATGAGAAAATTTCGTGGACCGATTTCTTGGAAGAAAATTATTTCTCCTTACCTGATTTCAAATCCGAGGAATGGAAGATAGAGCTTATTTTCGGACCGAATCGTTCTGGCAAAACTGCATTTCTTTTCGACAAGCTAAAGAAGAAGGCAGAAGAGGGAAACGAGGAAATGCGGAAGTCTGGGGAGACTTCGTGCAGACGGGAAACGCTGGAAAAATCAAAGAGATATGAAAAGTGGGGGCGCAAACATAGGATAATGTTCGTAGACTGCAGCAGATGGGCCAGGACTGACTATCCTCCTAGCCTTTCTCTGGTGGACGTGAAAGAGAGGATGAAGAGTACAGAAATATTGAACGTGGCAGGCATCCTGACCCCCATGACGCTGGACGAGGTCGTGGACGTCTGCGATGTCTACGACCTCATCCAGCTTCATGTGCTCGGGACAAATGTGTCTCTTTCACCCCAAGTCATAAAAGAACTCATGGTGAGATTGCTAGAGAATGACGACCGTGGACTCCACATAGCCTTCGACGATGTCCCCATTCATGGATATGTTGCGTCTGGAGACACGGATAGTCTGAGAGTGGAATGGGAGAATATTATTTCTGCACTCTCGTCCCATTCCCCTCTCGCTTCTCTCACCATTGCCTTCCATCCCTACATCGACAGAAGGCACACCTTCAACGTGAAAGAGTTCAAGAAAGAATTCCAACCCTCCTCACCAACAAGTTAGATAGCAACTTCTTGTAACATGCAGAAGCAACGTTCAGTAAAACCAGAATATCGAAAGATCTGTGGAAACATTCTCGAAGAATACACTCCCTACGAAAATCTTGTAGAATCTTTTAGGATTCCATGTGACTTCTGAAATATAAAACAATTCATGGGTTTCTTATTGGAATCCTGAAAGAACCGTATGAGAATCCAATACGAATTCGAATATATATATATATATATATATTTTTTTTTTAAAGTTGAAAAGTCTTATGGGATCATACAGGGTTTTTTGTGTGGTATGTCTAGGACTTCATGCCAAAGGGATATCTGGGGATAAATGCGGCAACCGTCGAGAAATTTTAATAAATACCTCAACGAAATTGGAAAATAATAGAGGATTTGGAGCGTAGGACTTCTGTGTAGTCATTTGGCGATACAGCATGTCTACACAGAAATATTCCTACTGGTAATTGAAACTGATCACCGACAGGAACGCCGCGTGAATTTTCCAGCCTAAACGAGTGGAAATTCACATACAGCAGAAGAATACGAGTAATTGATACTGAGTCGTCCCTTATTCCAAAAAGCCAGGATACCATTTTCTTCAAGATACTTGGGAATAGAGGATCTATGACGTCAAATATCAGCTTATTAAAATTAGCCCTTGTTGGCACGTCATGCTCCCCCCTTTTTCCGTCGAACAGATGTGAGGATTCTTCAGGGATGCCAGGACGCGAACTTTCCGCTTTGCCGCCTCCTTCATCGCGTCCTCTCCCACGAATCGTCCGCAGAGCTTCAGGTAAAACCGGCAACCCTCAACACCCAGCCGCAGCCTTCTTCCCTCGTTTTCGGTGTTCGACCCACTCTTGTGACCCCTCCTATCGGGTTGCACTACCACGGGAGATGGAAGTGCATCGGTGGTCAGGGTCGAGGATGCGTCGCCATCACTGCAGCTGCGTTCTTTCTCTCCCAGCCTCACGTATGTTCTGTCCAATTTTCTTTATCCATTTAATATCATTGTATCGACGATATACCTCCCGATCCTGGAAAATGGAATGATGCACATGTAGGGTGTGAGCGAAGGGTGGTATTTCGGGTTTTCTGGAAAGATATATGTCTAATTGCTCGAAGAGGACTTCAGTCAGAGTGACTTTAAGCTGACTTTGCAGTCCTTATGGAAATATTTTTCAATTGATCATATACTCCAACCCTCTACCTCTTCGTCGAATAAACGTATGTGAATCTATCCGAGATGCATATAAATGTCTCATTTGATAAGAACGCTGAAAACTTACAAAATTTCCAATTCTACGGCGTATAAGGTTTCCGATTAAGGGCATGTTAACATGGACTTTCCCTCAAGCACTATTGCTGTTAGAAAAATTTCCCAAGTCCGACGTCCGACCATGAAACAAACGATTTTTCACGCAATCATGTCGTAAGATCCTACGTCCTCTATTCCTTGAAAAATGACGAGCATACAATTAGGGCACTGCTGCTTTACGTGCATGAAATGTTAATAATATTTGAGGAATTCAAGATATAAATACCCTCCAAGTAATACCGAACTTACCATGTTGACACCTTTAGGAAGAAACCAGCGAATTTTTTGGTTTCTGACACGAAATGTGGATGACTCAGACTCACTCACTCACTCACTCACTAGGTGCTTCTACATGGTAATTTATATTATTCCCATTTTCCCTTACCATTTGGGCATTTGGTGAGTTCTTTCTGTAAAGTTGTACTGCACACTTGAAATCCCAACCGGTTTCAAGATCCATTTTTATGAGTACTTACAGGAAATTTGATTCATATCGCTCAACTACTTATTGATGCTACAATTTCAATGGTATTCTGAGTACGCCAATTTATATTCAGAAAGTTTGAATCAATGATGGAGCAAAACATATTGCAAATGAAAGAAAGCTCACTTCTTTAAATTAAATTGTCATTCTTGTTAAAAGGGAGACGTTGTGGTGCTAGTCTCGGACGAAGAGATCCAGAAGATCTTCGCTGAAGCTCTTGGAATGATGGACTCTGCGAGTGGCTCAACATCCAGGGAAGCACCACAAATTTTTCAAGTGAAGGATTACCGAGGCTGTGAGTATTCCCACGTAATGTGCGTGGGAGTCGAGGACACATGGATGGTGGAGGGGATCTCCCGAGCCATCCAGACTCTCTACATCGTCGACGGAGGAACTTCTGCTGCCGTACAGAGCCGGATGGGCCTCTGGATGGAGATGGAACGAAGAGGCCTCCTCCTCCATCGCCCCTTACAATCTTCCAATGCCCTTGAATCCCTCTCTGACGAAAACTGGAAGTCATTGAATCGAAAAAGTCTCTTTCTAAAGGTGTAGTTTCAGTCTTTTTCAAATAATTCCCAGACATCTTGTTTCTTTCGTGTTTTTGTCTTCTCATGAAAACGTGAGATTTGATCAATCTGTAGTGTATGTTCTTCTCTGCAGATACCTCAAGATACGTGTATGGATGAAACTGGAAGAACAGAGATTTCCTCTCTGAAAGGTAATTCAAAACCATCAGCAAACTTCCTGAACCGCCTTGAAAACATCATTGGCTTTTGTTTACAGCGAAAAAAGGGAAATTCTTCTATTCAGTCAAACGCGTGGCTAAAATTCCTTGAACTGCTTGCATTCATACAAATAACAAAGATTTCGCGCACTTGCTCTCTTGAAATCTGGTTAATTTCCAGTAAGATAAAACTAATATTTTTCAGTTGGTTCATCTTTTTTGTTCTTTGTCTGCCTTCCCGAGAGTCTTTGTGATTTTTGCCTTTTGCACGACACCATGAGATTCCAGTGTTAAAACTCCAGACATGAAGGCATTCCATTTGTATGATGTTTTATGAGAAAGAGGCAATCGGCTTCTCTTCAATTCGATTAGAATACAGTACGCGTTAAATATCTGAAATTAATTTGGAATGTTAAAGGTGCTCCATGTGGTCGCCATTCCTTATGATTCACAATTCCAACCGACATAAGCACTCGTTCTTTGTCACTTCCATGTCACTGCCGACAGAATTTAATAAAATTTCTTAGGATAAGCAAATAATAATCTATATAATCATATATATATTTTTTTGTTTCCAGTTTCACTGTAACAGAGTTTAAGAATCTCGAGGGAAGGAGATCGAAACCTGTAGCACCGTTTGGGTTGGCGAAAGAGGAATTATAAAAAAAAAGTATATAGAAATAGAACATTTGGCATTCTTTCATCAAGGAAGAGAAGCTCTTCAGAGCTTCTCTCCCGAAACAATACATACTTCAGAACCACTTTACTTACATATTTCTAAAGGAAAGATAAAAGGAAAGAGTTTCATTACCGCCTTTCCCACTCGACTCCTCCAGTCCAGGAATATTTCTTAACTATGATTCTGTTTCCCTTGCAGGGGCAATGAGAATTTTTGCACTGGGGACAGGTGAAGACGGGCTACCAGGGATGTGGGAAGTCTCGAAGGACAAGAACAACAGCACTCTCTGGGTCCACGAAGGGCATTCCGCAGGGGATGTGTTCCTTCCCCAGTACGACATGCTTATCCACGGGGCAGAGGGGGAAGTCCGGATTCTTCATCTGGATGGAAAGGATGCCCATAAGGCTCCTTACAGTTGGGACCAAAAACTCACCATACTCCCTCCTTTTATCGTGGATGGGACTATGGGGGTGGGGACCTGGGACTCTCTCTTTCTCTTAGGAGGGGAGAAATATCCTTGCGAAGGACGCCGACTGGATCTTGACAGTGGCACCTGGATGGATCTCCCGAAGTTGACTCAGGGGAGACAGGACGCAGCTTTGGTGATGTTAGATCACAACAACATCCTTGTCTTGGGGGGGTGGGACCCCCAAAAAAAGAAACAGCTCTCCGGCTGCGAACGTTTGGACGTGAGAATGAGGGGGTGGCTCCACTTTCCCCAAAACCTCCCCCTTCCCGTCGTTGGCCACGCAGCGACCCTCTACGATGATCATGTATACATCTCGGGGGGATTCAGAGATGGGGAGTCTCGGGGGAAGGTGTGGAGGTGCAGGGTGAATGGGGAAAGTCCCTGGGATACACTTCTTCCCTCTTTACAATTCAAGAGACATAATCATGGGATGGTGGAAGACGGCGCAGGGGGACTGGAAGTCATTGGGGGGAATTATGAAAGGGCGGGAGGAAAGAGCATGGGAGTCCTTTCCACGGAGAACCTGACTCTGGATGAAGGAAGAGGATGGGAGTCCAAACACAAGCTTCCCTTCATTAAGCTGTGGAAGGCGAGCTCGATGAAGTTCATCAGTGGACGGGGATCCCCTTCCCCTCATTTCTGAATCTCGTAACTTAATCTCACACGGATGAACTTTCGGCAAGTATGGAGACGGAATGACTTCTCCCCGACGAGACTCACATCCCATCTATTTTCTTCATTTCCCGCCCCCCTCAAAACGCCAAACTGCGTACAACTCCGTAATCGCACGGATGTGATGCACGAGGCGAGGATGCCCTTTTGAGGGTGGGCAATGCTCTTTCGGCCTGCCCTTCCTTCCTCGCGGCACGGAAAAGAGGAAAGGCATGCATGATCCGTCCTCGCCTGTTTCGTGTGAATTCCCTTAATTCAAAATGACCTCAAAATTTCTTCATCTCTGAATTTCATTCTGCGGATCTTAAATATTTTCCCTTGATCAAATATTCGTGATCTCGTCCTCTTCCACGAACGCCATGAAAATAGGAAGTGAAAAAATTACTATTCATATATGTGTCATTCCAGGGGAAAAGGGCCAAAGTATATACATTTCGAAACGAATGGGCAATCCTGCAGTTGATGTTATAATAAAGAGTGCATTTTAAGGCATGCAAATGGCTGTGGTTTTGGTCATCCTGGCTGCAATGCTATGCAATATCACTATTTCAATTATGGGCAACCTTTTTATGGCAGCATAAGGACTTTTCACAGCATACACTGCCTTTCATGTTCAAATATTTTTTGGAAGACCACCTTGAGTCCACATGGGCTCCGCGAGAAATATTAGGTAGGCACTTGGTGAGACATCGCCACGCCTCTCATAGGAATGGATGAGGATGGGCCGAATTGAATGGGATTCGGGTGCATGATCATCATGACCATCTCTTCCACCCGAGCGGAGTCTTGTGAAAATCGCATTGCCATCGTAATGGCAAGCATTGGCTAATGAGTCATAGGTAGCAGGATAGCGAAAGGGGCTGGCAAGACAGGCGTGTAAAGGAAGGGGGGCCGGGAAGCACGGTGGGCAGAGCCCTCCTTGGAGCATGCGAAAAGAGAGAGCGAGAGATGGGGATGGAGAGAGTGTGTGTGTGTGATATGCCACTCGTCCGAAGGTGCTCTGTCTCCCTCGTGTTAGTGCGAGAGTGTGCATGTCAGCGCGCACGTGTTGCCTACCTTCAGTGCCCTCGAAGCTAAGCGAGTGTTTGACCCGGGAAACTATGCGGTAGCGAATGCTGGAGTTTAAATCAGTGGCGTATTTTGGCTGAGGTGTCGGAGGAGGGTTGGGGGGGGGGGGGAGCGATATCAGGGGAGAAAATTATCACCTCCATTGGGACATCAAGTTCTACCTCATGACGCAAGGGGACGGCAGCTCCCCCCACCCCCCCACCCATAAAGTACGCCACCGGCGGTAATCCTTCTTTCAAATGACTTCTAGAAGTTACGCATGACCTATCGTATTCATTTGTTCGCCCACTGGAAGTGTCTTGCAAATCTCGTGCCTGTCGGATGCGTACCTTGGCCATTTCCGCTAAAGGGTACGTGTGTGTGGTTGTCACTTTTCCATATTATTTCTTACCCCTTCCAACAATTCACCAGCTAAGATTATCCGCCATCATTCTCATACTATCAAATGGATATGACCCCATCTGAAATTTGTATAGCATCGAAGAAAATAGGAGGATATTAATATTTTCCGGGTCAATTTTCCTCGAGCTGACGTAAATCTAAATGCAAGGAAAAAGACTTCATCGATGGGTTATCATCTCATCTTGGGTTAGGATGCGCTGCGAAAGAGTAGGGGAGGTGGAAGATCTAGAATTTAAGCACTTTTTAAATTTAGAAATTGAGTTATGAACTCCTATTAACGAGTATGGATCATAGGGATTGGGGAGAGAGAGGAGAGTGGCACACTCGCTGTCCTTCAAAACCCATCCCAACAGTGGTCCTCTTTCCTTCTCACCCTCTTCGTGCATTATAGAAATCTGCATTTTTTCTTATATTCTCTTCCATAGGACATTTTTCGATCACGACTCTCCGACCTAGAACCTGTCCTCAAAGGCCACCGAAAGATTCGAACCAGTCGTGCGTCCAAGTCGTTAAATGTATGGGACAATATGAGGGAGCCGCAACCGTTATTTTTCTCTCAAGGCCATGGATTTAGAAAGGAAAGTCCCAAATTTCTATACCGTCTCGACATAGAATTGCTATTTCTAATGGAGTGGCCTCAGTGTAAATTGAATTATCAGATCTGAACGATATCTGAAAGTCTCCTGAAGAAGACAAGGTAACCAACGTTCTGCTGTGTTTTGAACAAATACCGTGCTCTACAGAAATTGAGGAAATGGAAGAAACGTGCAGAAAATCTAACAACCCCAACTTCAATGGAAGAGACCTTGCACCCCCCCAGCCCATTGCTCTCTGACCTTGAACAATTGATGTCATATATTGGGATGATACTGGGAGCTAATACGCATATGGAGCTCATATACCATGGTCACTTAACCGACTGAGAAGGGAAGAAACACTCGTTATGATTAGCAGCACAGAGAAAGGTGCAAAGTGCTAGTACAGTAGGCATGTAACATATCTGTGAGTGAGGCTTTGCACTCTCAATCATTCCTAATTCATGAAAACTTTAAATACTCAGTTGGTACTCCTACCTTAATGCATATTTTTAAACCTCAGTTTGGTTTTTGTAAGGTTTTCAATGGATGAGGCCATGAGCTTAAAGATCGAGTGCTCAAACGCAACGAAGGGCTTCAAGCGAGTAAGAAGGCCGCAGAGTCAGATTTTTCGAAGAACCAGGAAGTGCCACTCATGAACTCCACCCATCATCAGAACATCTTTTCAAGACGCAAAATGTCTCTTCAATTGAGTTTGACTTTGAAAGCTGAAATGGTACTTAATGGTCAATGCAGTATCACTCCCTCCTTTAAATCGATTATTCCTCGCATAAACAACTTAACATACCGGGAGGTTTTCTTCTTTCTTACATTACCCGAAGATATCCAAGGGATATCAATGTAATACATCATTGTGTCTTTATAAAGATAATTGGCATCGCCAGACTATTCTTAATTCTTCCCCACGTTAAGAAAGCCTGGCAATCTGAAAATTGAATTCCTTTGCAGCAAGGGCCTGTGACCTGTTTCCGGGATCGGCTCAATGGCCTCATGTGTCATCAAAGGATTTCCATTTATTCGTACTTCTCAGGTGAACAGGCTTAAAGTCGAGCTGTACGTCAGTGGTTTCCTCAACAGGTTGATGACTTTCATCCATTGTTTTACCATTGGTAATCCAATGTTCCCAGACAACTGCGTCAGCATGGATAAATATTTCCTTGAAAGGAATAAATACAACATGTAGTCCCTCAAGAAAAAAATCATGTAGGAATTTCCATATGAATCCTAAGGGTATCCTATAGAATCGTATAAAATACCTATGGGATCCTATAGGATACCTATGAAATACTTTAGGACTCTTCAGGAAACATATACTGTAGTTTTTCTTCCTGCTACTTCCTACTGCTTTCGCAGTAAAAGGTGCTGACTTATCTGAACGATTCTGTTTTTCGTGACTTCCCTGAATAACATTCCATCAAACGTTTGAGAGAGTTTGTTTTTAAAGCACACCTGTGCTACTTCGTCGAAGCAGCGTTCCAATCATCTGGAAACGGCCTAGAGGAACAAACTTTTTCGTAAAGGAATTAAATACCTTCGAAACAGCCAAAAATGGATCGTGGCTAAGCAGCAGCCTCGTCTTGAGGGAGAATATGATTCATTCCATGCCAAGCATCAATGTGACTGCTGGGGGTTATTTCTCAAATTCCAATTAAATTTGGCATGCAGCAGACCCGTCTTGACAAACGAACACCTGCCAATTTGCTTTAACTCTTTCATGGCTGAATTAAGAAAACGAAAATAATTTTTCAGTAACCATTTCTTCTACGCAAATGTTCTCCAGCTCATATGAAAGCTTTGAAGAGAGCTTTCATCATATTTTTTATATTAAATTCTCTAATCCTAGAAACAAGGAATTCATAATCTGTTAAGGAGCAACAGCATTTGACTTCGCTTTGCAGAAAGAGCCACTTTTTTGAAGTTGTTAAAATTCTCCTGAAGTATGCGTATCACTTAACAATTTAAGGAAATTCGGCGTTTTTTGTGGGTCCTAAAAATACGTTTTTAATGAGGATTTTAAATGCTCTACAAGGCAGCACAAAGACCGAGTGCTCATGTCCTAACCATATATTGCAGTTTTGAAGAGTTACTTGGCTTGAAAGTTTAATTTAAATTCCAGATATATTTGAAATACCAACATTGGTTCTCAGCCTCTGATGGTTTCAGAAAAGAGCTTTAAAGTGGAGAAACCGTTGCTCTATAACAGGGATGCACAACTTTTTCGCCTAAGGGCCATATAGTGACTACTGTGTGCTCATCTCGGGTCAGGCATCGGAGGACGCAGGGCAGTCTTCAATGGGAGGGCATATCCTATTGGATGACAGTGCCAGCAGAATAAT
Organism: Darwinula stevensoni; assembly: GCA_905338385.1. Lineage (NCBI taxonomy): Eukaryota > Metazoa > Arthropoda > Ostracoda > Podocopida > Darwinulidae > Darwinula > Darwinula stevensoni. Next base: position 17,181 of record CAJPEV010002306.1, on the reverse strand, counting down.
TTTATCTGGCTGCGGACAGGATGAAACCTTTCGCCAGAACGAATTTTGCCCGCGAACTGAAAGTAGTGTACCACTCCTCTATAGTGATCATATCGCGTTTGATAGTTGACACTTTCATCTCACAAGTCCATTGGAGCCCTTCCAAAGCTTCAAAGTGCTCTAGACTTTTCCAAAAGCTACTTGATGGTAGATTCATAACATTTATTCACACGAAAGCATTGAATCGTGTGCCAGACGAACTTTGCTAAACCTTAGTCTACGTTTTCATGTTTGAATAACACATCTGAAAACTTGAGCTCCCAACAAGAACCTTCACCCTTGATTCTCTCATTCCCTACGCACTGGAAGGATTGGGTAAAGTGCGCAAGCATCATACTCATTGGTCATTTTTAAGAATGTATGTCTCCACCCATTCCTATAAATTTAGATCTTCCCAGTCTCATCTCCATCGGAAGAGTTCCGTTCAATGTCCTCTTAGCTAAAGCTAACCTGCTAAAATAACCTCATGCGGTTCCAGCAGAGATCTCATGCCTTCTCCCCTATTGAGGCTCATGAGTCAGGTAAGGTCTCAGGAGTCATTGAAAGTAATATAATCCGGTGTGGGAGAATGTACATGAACACCACTGCCAAATTTTCCATCCCATCTTCGCTAATCCATCCTCTGAGCCAAAATTGTCCGGAGTCTCCCTGAACTGGACTACCTCTTCGGGCAATTGTTTTTTTTTATATTAAGAGAATTCAAATATCTCTCCCTCTCTCTGAGATCAACGTTGGAATAACAATGCATACTGCATAAAAAGTAAAAGGGAGATGCTATAGTGGGATTAGGAGGAGATTCGCCACAGTGGCTATCTATGCGACATCAAGTCGGTTGAGGTATCGTAAGGAGCATCTCGAGTTCTCAGTAAAGGCCCCATCACACGCTATGCTTTTGCTCATATATGACTGCTCCCATATGAGCTATGAGCTCGTGTAATCGGGGTCTATGAGCGACTCATGGACTCACACGTGAGTGGGATTCTAACTTGAAGGTCTTGAGACATCCTTGGCTTTCCTGCGACCGCTCATAGCAATTATGCCCCCTGGTTGATTGTTAGCGAACATGGCGCTTCCCTTATGGGCAGACGTTTGTGTTGAAAAATTTATTGATTTATACAAGGAGAGTCCGAGTTTGTGGAAGACGACGTCAGAAGCATACCATAAAAAAGATCAATGTGACAAGGCATGTCATGAAATTGTGGAAGAATTCAACATTGCTTGCAAAGGGAGACAATGACCAGATGTCAGAGTTCTATAAGTGAAGCGCAAAATCAGCAACTTACGTTCCCAACTTCCCCACAAGCTGGGCAAAGCGCAAAAGAGGAGAACTAGTTCAGGAACTGATGAGGTGTACGCAGGGCTGGATTAAGAAGTTTGGAGACCCAGGGGCAAGTGGATTCTTGGGAATCCTTCCCCCACCCCACCTCCAGCTACTTTGTGCAAATACTTTACGTTTTTCATTTCCATCGGGCGCCCCCCTGGAAAAGTAGGGCCTTGGGCAACAGCCCCCTTTCCCCTCCTCAATCCGGCCCTAGGTGTACAAATCAAAATTGGTCCATTTTCGCAGCCTGCTCTTCGTCACCTGTTGCTAAAACGTCCGAAATCACTGACAGGCGTGGACTTGGGGTAATAACTTCGGGTTTTACTGTATTAACTCTCCTGATTTTGGGTTCAGCGAGTGCCAGTATTTCCATGAAGGTGTCATGGTTCATCCTCAGAAGAGCACAGAAACGTAGGGGATCTTCATCTCGTAATTCTCGGAAAATATTAGCTTCAAGCCTTTTTCTCGCCTTTTTCCAACCGTTTTTCATCCGTATGCGTCTGTCACATTTTCGAATTCATTCGTATCCTTTAATCCTCCTCAATAGAATCCCAACCAGTGACAAAGTGACTCCAGCAATCAAAATTTCACAGCCGGAAAATTCCATCCCTCTCTCGACAGGGCGACCGCAGAAAAGGAACTGAGCATGTGCCAGACGTTGTCCTGAAAACTCACAAGGTCTACTCATAGCGTCTAATTGCCTTCTCATGGCAAATTCACTCAAATGGGAGCAGTCATACAGGGCTAGTCAAAATGATTGCAGCGGTTTCAGAAAATTACTACAGGTTTATTATTTGACATATACTTACAAGATTTCACTAAAGGTGCACATATTGAGCATCTGTAAACATTAAAAACAACTTTCACTATTTGTTTATATATCTGTGCAATCTTGTAAGCATATGTCAAATAATAAACCTGTAGTAATTTTCTGAAACCGCTGCAATCATTTTGACTAGCCCTGTATATGAGCAAAATCATAGCGTGTGATGGGGCCTTAAGGAATATCCAAGGTACCTCTTCAGTGATCTATCCCAAGGATATCCACCGGACAGGACAATGTGATGTCTCCCAACACCCCAACGTTTCCTGTACGTCTCAAGAAAATTAATTTTTGTCTCATAGAATTAATGTTCCTTCTCGTTCTCGCCTCTCCTGTCAAAAGGGCAGCACCAATGTGGATGTTTATATTTGCTAAGAGAATGATTTCAAGCTTCATTCCTTTAAACACAGGAGTGGGCTTTCTTTCAGCATCACAACACTGTTTTATGAATATGCTGTCAATATCTTCATATTCTCGCATATTTTTCTCTGAAGGGAATTGTTGCGGCAAGCTCAAGATCTCCTTCCTCAACAGAAAACGGCAGGCTCATTGATCGCTTGATCTTTTTGAAGAAATAAATTATGGAATTATTAGGGGCATGATGGATGGTGGTAAGGCTCTTGGCGGGGAAATTTCTCTCTTTGGCCTCATATAACTTAACCTATGATTGCCTATCACATTTTTTTTCAAGTGGAGTCTAATTTTCCTTATTCAGAGCAGTAGGTTTTGTATTCTGGCGTGGGTGCTGGACCGGTGCTTCCAATCTGAATGCAATCACGAATCTCGAAGTTTCAAAAGTCTATCAAGGCAGACGATTCCCTGTAATGCGCCTACAAGCACCCTTCGGAAGGCTAATAAATATGAATAAATATATCAAGAATAAATATGTCAACTTTTGAAAATTTATCAATGGTATATTTGCTTTTACTCATTCCTCTAATATCAAACATGAAACCTGTTACATTTTCGTGTCCACTTCTTATGATTGTTTAATGGAGGATGTAGATAACGTTGTTGGAGTAATGCCTTCATTTTCCCTTGGAGAAGGCAGTCGGACTCGTGCCAATCCAGCATTCAGTTCGGGTCATTTCCAACAAATTCTGTCAAGCTTACCATACTTCCATGTCGTATCACGTCTACCAACCACCGCTGACCACTGCTTCAATATCAGCTCATCCTTGAACTCAGTGCAAAAATGCCTCATACATAAAAAACAGAAGATCCAGACACATACGGAATCAGAAGCAGTCAGAATCCGATATATAACTCCAGCACGATATCCGGCAACCACGGAGAAGGGGAATGGAGCACACACACTAAGCTTAAAAATGAACAACTGATAATTTCATTTCTTGCACACACAGCACAAGTCGGTCTGGTTCCCAAGACATCATAGTAAAGTAACCATGCGTGCTGTTGTTTTTTCTTTCCAAGTAGGTAATATTACCGTCTTCTGAAGTGCTGCGTGGTAGAGTCATCATTAACGGGTGGTCATATTACCATTGACACGGTAGAAATTCCTTTCCGACGGCTCACGATTCGTGAGATTCACCTGATGAAAGTTCAAATCGGTAACCTTACTAACCTCTTGGTAGAAGTACCATTTGAGACTCATTATAAGTGGGTACCAAGCATGGTTTGCTTACCGTGCAAGGAGCACCCAATTAACTTGCTCTTGTGATTTTACCAGGGAGCGGCGCTAGCACCGCTGCAGCAGTTTGGAAAATCATGGCAGCATGTTGTGCTAATTTCCAATTCAGAGTCTATCGCAAACACTTGAGCCAATAAATGTAGGAGAAGCTCTGCCTCCCTACCTCTGGAGGCAAATTAGTTAAAACGTGGAAGGGGGGAGAGGTCTCAATTCCTAAGGGCAATTAACTGCGCGGGATAAGAAACGGGATTTTTTTTTTCGGGAATTGGAATCTGTTGTAAGTATCAACAGGCGCGGTTGCGTCTACAAAATTTCTTGAACCACTTTCCGTTGCAAAATTCAACCTCCTCTCTGAGAATAAATTCCTCTCTGAGAATAAACTCCGAAATTTGGGCTTTGCTCTCTCGACACAGAATCGCTCCAGCAAATTTGAAACTCCATCTCTACGAGGTTGTGGAGAGAAAATGTCACTTATTGAATTCGTGAATTTCATTCTGTTATTCCCCCCCCCCTTTCATAGAAGACCTTTCATAGAAGACCTTTCATAGAAGACCTTTCATAGAAGGGAATCCTTGTTTGCTTTGATGTACAGAGAGGCTACCTTAATTTTGCATTTCATTAAATATTATCCTTAGTGTATTTTGTATTCCATGTTAGAGTCTGCCCAATATACTTAAAGAGATGTTTCCTTTCCATATCTTTGTATCAAGCTCTCTATGAATCCCCTTGTGGTGAGGTCTGGATCACTTGAAGAAACCTCTTCAAGAATGATCAAAACATGTTTACAATTAAAGATAGACCACTTTATCCAGCAAAAAGAAAACTGAATTTAATTTGAATTAAATAGGTTTTCTTAAATGAAATTGCAGAGTAATGTTCTAGAGCAGGGCTCAGGAACCTTTTTGGCCATGTGAGCCATATTAAGATGGAGCTAGGTGCTTGTGAGTGAAAGAGTTTCAGAAAACATAATTTTTCCCTCAAGTTGGCAACAGATATGTGCATTCTTTGATACATGAAAAAAGTTAGGATCAACCATGATTTTCAGCCATAACTCAAAACTCAATGAGCCAAACTTTTTGGTTCATGAGCCATATTTGGCTCATGAGCAATAGGTTACTGACCCCTGTTCTAGAGTAAAAGATACTTCCAACTCTTTAAATTTAGTAGCCCATTTCTCCTGCTCCTACATGTTCATATATGAAGTCATTCAAGCCTCACACACAAACCAAGCATACACAGGTCTTATTTTACTGTCAATTTTCAATCCAATAACCACTATGTTCAATGACTCATTCCCAACAATCATGCAACATTCTCATACCAGAATCATACAAGTAATCTTTTTGCTCTCAAGCCTTTCTTGCATGGTCAACTTCATCTCATTCTTGGCACTAAAATACATTTCTTGAAGGCTTACATTCTCATTTGCAAATCATCTGATTCATGTATAAACTTCATTTTAGATGCATGGCTCCAAATGGCTGTTATGTATTTGCAAATCTAAAAGAAGAACCTTCAAGAGAGGCTTTTTGTGAACAATGAGCTTGAATTGACTGCAAGAATGGCAGGATAGCTTGATCATTGGTATGGTTCAAGTGTTAGAAAGTTGCATGATGGTTCCAAGCAAGTCATTGAGCATGGTGGTCTTTAATTCAAAGACTTAGAGGAAAGCAATATTTTTGCATGCATGGTTTCTTGGTGAGACTGAGAACTTCTTGAATGACTTAGGAATTAATCATATGGCAAAAGTGTGAGTATACTGTTTTTAAGTTTTTCAACAGGGCAATACGTTTTCAAATTTTTTGCACCACTGAGTGAAATGAGGCTTTCTTCATTCCTTTTTGAAAGTTGAATATTGCATATATGCTTGGTAATTTCCAGGTCATCTGTTATATTTTTTGTCTCTTTTTTCATTTGATGAGATATTTCTGACTTCTGTGGATGCCTAATATCTGCAAAATGCAGAGTTCAGAAATTAAGTGTTGTTAGCCTTGATTGCTAGTTGATATTCAATTTACTTCCCTTTTTACTGCAATACAGAGACAATTATCTAGGAATAAAGGTAATCCTCAGTCCATAGAATAAGACAATGTAGTTTGAAATTTTCAATGCTAACCGGGTTCTGAGTTATCCTAAGTTTTCCATGCAATAAATTTAAGGAATAAACCCCATGTGCTTTCGTTCTTAGCATCAGTGCTACCAAGTGCGGGAAATCACTACATTCACCTTTTCTGTACAAAGAGGGAATAACAAAGACACCTTTTGAAGATAAAATAACAATGTAAGATGACAGTGAAGTTACTGGTCCAAAAATCGCCCTCATTGCCTTGCTAAGTAACCTTCAAATGCTGTGTGTATAGATGCACTCCTCGGGCACGGAAAGGTTACCGCACACGCAGCAAGAGAGCAGTGAGGTAAACAAGAAAGAAACGGTGAAGTTACTAATCCATAAACCACCCTCAGGGCATGGTTACATGACCATCCTGGATGATAAAGTAACTTGGATTTGAGGGTGGTTTTTGGACTGGTAACTTCACCGTTTTTTCCTTGTTTCCTTTCCGTACACGTGCTGTGTATGTGCGGCGAAATGTTCATCGCAAACAACATAAATTTACTTTGAATGAACCATTCCCTTCCATCTTTGTAAGTACCTGTAGCTTTCCGTGGAGTGTCTTCACTTCCAAAGGTAGGAAGTTGTCCATCTATGTAGGAAATGTAATCTTTCCAATATATTTACTGTTGCTAGTTAGATTGCGGCTAGTTTTTTATGTGAAGTGTTTTACGCCTGTTGATTTGAATCCTCTCTCAATTCTGATTCAGTAAGGAAACGAGGAAGGAACGAGGAAACGGAGGTGATACAGGAGGGGAAGGGCAGCCGGGGCAGATAATGGATGGAAATATTCGCAAGAACAACGTTCGTTGACTTATTCTCTCCCCATTTCGTATAAGAGAGTAGGAACACTTCTACAATAGGTCATGCATCACCCAGGCGAAGCAGCAGTTCGAGCACTATTGTGAGGATTTGAAGGCGCTGGCTTGCCTGAGACAGCTAGAAGAGTTTAATTACGACCCTCGCAAAAGCCCGATGATGAGGGTGCGCCTTGCTGGATACGACGACGTTTCTTTCTGTGAGGGTGCCAAAATCTACCAAGAAAAATACTACCCAGAAGCAGAAAAGCGGTCTTATTCATTTCCTGCTGCGTACGTCCTCAAAGATATAAAACACGAGGAACTTTTGCGTCAAATGGAGACGGCAAATCCAACCGACGAAGCTATTGCAGATATAACAATTCCGAAGGATTTCACAGCAGTAGCCAAGGTTTTCGATTGCCTCAAGGAGGAATTGACGGGCGTACCCAGTTTCGTCACATATGATTACGACTTCGCCACAACGTTCTACACAGCAATGGGAATGTCACGAACAGGGGTGCGAGGAAGTATGGGAGCACAAGTACCTAAAGAGCGACCAAAAGGAGTACAAGGAAATGTGAAAGTAGAACATAAAGAACGACCCAAAGGGAAACGGAAGTATGGGGGCACAAGCCCCAAAGAAGCTCCTAAAGCCACAAGAAATTGAGAAAAAATGGAGGCACAAGAAAATAGACATTTTGCAGAGTGACCATGATGTGTTCGGAATCGTGTTGGATGTTAACCGAATTGTTGTCCTCATGTTTGAGGTGAAAAGTATAAACCGAACAGATGACCAGCACCCCCTGAAGAAGGTAGCAAAAGCTGAAGATCAACTGAAAAAGTCTAAGCGGGTTTTTCAACAGATAGTGGGAGCAACCGCTTTTACTCATGCTTTCATCTGCTGCTTTATCGCTTTTCCCCTTATGTCGAGGGGAGAGGTCATGAAATCCCTGAAGTGCTGCTACGAAGACATCCTTACGAAGGAAGATCTGGAGCACCGTTCTGCTTTCATGGAATTTTTCGAACGACACGGAATCACCATCACGAGGCAAAAAGCAGCAGATCCAATAGCCAGAGAACGCTATTTGGATGTGATGAGAACTTATGTGGCAGCCTCGGCATCCGTGGAGGGAATGCCAAGAAACGCGGAAGTTCTCCGCAAGAACATCAACGACAGGATGCAACAGTTCTTGGTTCTTCTTACTCCTCATCAAAAGCAAATTTTGAGAAAGGACCGATCTGTACTTTTCCTGGCCGGGGGGCAAGGTACGGGAAAGACCTACTTGCTCCTAAATAGAGCCAAGCAATTAGCAGAAAAAGGGGAAAAAGTCATCATCGTAAACATGTCAGAGGGAGAGCTTACCACATACATTAGGAATTGGTGCGAAGAGTCACAGGACATCAAACAATTAATCACGATTATGGATTACAAAGAGTTTTTTGTCACCCCTCAGCGAATCTCTTTTGCTACGGTGACGCTACTGGTGCAATTAATAGGCTACTACTTCTCGAAGATTAAGGAGTATGTTTTCCCGCGACAAGATGTCATGCGCCCTGTTCTGGAGGAGGTCAGTGCTCAAAAAGACAGTCACGTTTTAATTGATGAAATGCAAATCAACTTCGGTGTGGAAAGTTGGGATGCTCCGAAAATCGAAGAAAAATGGAAGGAATTTGTACAGAAAACGCAATACAAAAGCCTCTGGATCGCATGGCGCCCCAGTGATGCCACTTATTCTGAGATTTTTGATATCCAAAGGGTCGTGGATTCCTTGGGACAAGAAAGGGTGGAGATGCTCAAGGAAATAAAACGAAGCACGAAGCAGCTCGGGGAGTTTGTGATAGAAATGACCCAATTTGTTCAGAAGAGGTTCCCGTGCTTCACTGACCTCCCGATGCAAGGCCTAGAATATGGACCCTATGATATAGATGACCCGGGCGAAGGTAAACAAATACCCCGAGTTGTCTTTGTCCAAGCTCCTCCGACTGATTCGGTTTACCTATGGGTTTCAGAGATTGTCATGACGATTCAATCATGGATGCCAGAATCTCAATCCTTTACCATCATCACCAGGATGAAGGAGGAACGGAATGCGTTGGTAAGGCAACTCGGAAGTTGGCCGGGACGAGGAGTCGCCTTCCTCGACTCACAAGGGACGCTCCGAGGACATCCCCAATCCCGATTCCTCGTCTTCTATGAAGATCAAGTGACTGGGATGTCGTTCCAGAATCTTATTCTCTTGGATGATGGAAATGGGTCTTATCACTCTTGGTCTGGAATGGTCGGGATGGCCCGAGAAACCCTCCACGTGATTACGACAGACCCAATTCCCTCTGGTCACTGGGAAGGACCAGAAAAAATGGGGCTTATCACCTGCTGTTCTTTCAGGAAACCAGTTATCCGGTTATTTACTGGTGGTTCTGTGGATTCAATAGACGAATCTTCTCATAAAAAGATTTCATGGAACTCTTTCCTGGAAGAAAACTGTTTCTCTTTACCCTTAGTCGAATCGGAAGAATGGAAGATAGAGCTTCTCTTCGGACCAAATCGTTCTGGCAAAACTGCATTTCTTTTGGATAGGCTAAAGAGGAAGGCAGAACAGGAAAAGGAGGAAATGCGGAAGTCGGAGACTTCATTTAGACGAAAAACGTTGGAAGAACAAAATGAGTTCGAAAAGGCGGAACGAAAACATTGGACTATGTTCGCGGACTGCAGCAGATGGCACAGGAATTACTCTCCTCCGAACCTTTCTCTAGTGGACGTGAAAGAGAGGATGAAGAAGAGAGAAATGTTGAACGAGGTCGAGATCTACGACGTTCACGACCTCATCCAGCAGCATGGGCTCCAGGCAAATTTCTCGTTTTCACCCCAAGTCATGAAAGAACTCTTGGTGAAGATGCTAGAGAAGGGAAAAAATGAAGGGAGAAGGCTCCACCTTGCCTTTGACAATGTACCCATTCATGGATACATTACGTCTGGAGACACGGAGAGTTTGAGGGTGGAATGGGAGAAGATTCTCTCCGAACTCGCGTACCATGCCTCTCTCGCTTCTATCGCCATCGCCTTCCATCCCTACATCAAGTATGCTACGACTACCTTCAACGTGAAGGAGTTCAAGAAAGGATTCGAACTCTCCACAGAAACAAGTAAGATTGCAACTTCTCATGACAGGCAAAGGCAACTTGCAGTAAAGCTGTCCCAATATGCAACGATCGCTCCAGGAAAATAATTTCAAACGAATACTTTCTTGTTGATATCATTTAAATGGCATAAACAAGATAGACGCCTTCTGGCATTTAACAAATGAACGAAGCATTGGTGTTAGACGAGGAAAATATGAGAACACCACGTCTGATATCAGAGTGTAAAATCTGAAGGCGATGGATTGATGTGAATTTCCCTTGCTAGCAGCCCTATTCCCCCCCCCCCTTATGGATTTGGCGCATTAATTCCGAAATATCTGATGAAAAGGAGCAGGAATGCAGCAAGGGGCAATAAAGTGTGCCCTCCTGCTTTTGCTCACAGAGCAGATACTTGGAGGCTTCGCCCTGTGATGGAGAATCATGCTCTTCCTTTCCTGAAAGAACGAAACAAGAGCATATTGGCCTTTTCTCTGGCATTGTGTGTTTCTTGCAAAAATGCAATTGAGACGTAACTTTATTCAAGATAATGCGTCACACCAGGACGTAACATTTCAGATACAGTGCCGAGACTCCGTTAATACCTAGCATTCCCAATGTGACCTTTCGGAAAATTCGGACTTTCCTATCCATTTCTCGCTTTCTCAATTTTCAATTTTTGTTCTGAGTCGTCGTAACAACCCATTGCTATTCTGTACGTATTGCGCACCCGCAATCTCCCTTGTGGGTTGAGGTAACATTTACCGACTAATCTTAGTATTTCCCTTCCAGCCTTCCCAATTTCAAAATGTCACGGGATGTTCTCATCTTTCCCATCCCCTCAAACCCATATACATTTCGAGCTTCTCATTTTAGTACGACAAATGTTTTTGAAACAAAGGCGATTGGTCAAGTGAACACGATAATCACAAGGAATTTCTAGCTAGTCAATAATTTAATAAACTTATATGTAAAAAAAAGTATTTTCCCAAGGGGGACCTTTGGATGATTTGCAAGAACATTTTCCTGGCAGGGCGGTAGGCCATTTCCAATTGATTATTTAGATGTGAATTTCTCCAACATCTGTTTTGCTTTCGCCACAGAACGAGCAGCAGTTCGACGTACCTCTGCGTAGCATGCCCTTGGAGAGGCTGACGTAATGGCCTTTTTTGTACATCCTTTGGCCACCTTTTGGCCTCACGTATCGCTGGTGTCCACCAGGGAATAAGATTGGCGTTAACATGTGCCACCCCGATGCGCCTCTCTCCACACACTCGCCGAAACACCAGACCGAAATAAAGCCCATTCAATCTCTACATTCGACGCTTCGGGAGGCAGTTTGGAGTGATTTTCGCCGATCGCCCTTGCAAACTCAGCATGAGTTTCCCCATCGCGAAGGAAATCTTTACTCACTCGTTTTCAACGCATGTGGTTCTTTGCCTCGTTCTAGTGTTTGCCTGTATCCAAAGTTTTCTGACAACTAGATGATGATCGGTGCCCAGTTAACCCCCACGTCATACCCTTGTATCCATCACAAGACCCCAAAAGTCCGCCAAAACAATCACATAATCGATCAGTGATTACTGGCACACAGTACCTGAACGACTCTTAGGCACACTGTATCAGGTAAACTTGTGAATATCTTTGTTGAAAGGTGTTGGTGATGGTCACACCACTGCCAGCGTAGAACTCAACTTTCAGCTTTCTGCCACTACTGTTCAGCTTGGCTTCTCAAACCTACCGATTGCACCACTCCATGTACTGTAGCCGCTTCGTTTTACATTGAAGTCCTACATTGAAGTCACCCATTTACACAACGCGGTCGGAATCCCTTCTAATGTTCCATCCACCTCCTTCAAGAACGCATCGTAGTCTGACTCGCTGTTCAACCCGTGGACCTCTACGACGGCCAAAACTTCGACTCACTCCAGTGTACGGCGGGTCAGAGTGACCCGCTCGTTGATTAGGTACCATTCAATGACGCTTTCAGCCAGATGGGGACAAATAAGTATCTCCACTCCCGCTTGAGCAAACGCGGTAGAGTCGATTCCACTCCAGTAGAGGGTCAAATCGTAGTCTAGAGCAGTGGTTTCCAAACCTCCTTTTACTCGCACTGAACCTTCATGAGTCCGGTGGGTTGCGATACACAGTTTGGGAACCGCTGGTCTAGGGTGATGGAACCGGTGCCTACCCTCTTGGTTGAGGCCAGGCCAACGATATCTAGTCGTCAATCACGATTTCAGGCTCTTTACCGCCGAGTTTTAACATACCAAGTCCCGCGATGTCCAGATTCCATTGCCAGGATAGTTTACCGTTCGATTTCGCTCCAGGTTCGCCCTTAGAGCATCGTACCGAGAACAAGCTATGTTCGGTTGCAAGCCGACCGGTAGGTCTGTGTGTAACAGAATGGGGTCCAATGTACCTAGAAACATCGGATTGCCTGGCTCCAATCGCCTACTTATCCGTTGTCATCCTGGGAGCAGAGTGAGTTTCGCAGTCCTGATTATCCTGGGCGACGACCGAGGAAGCATGGAATACCTGAGCCAAACTCATCATGCTTGTATTAGTTCATTTTCGTCACCATCAACAGAAGTCCATGTAACATGGTTAGACTTGAGATACTACGGCCTTCCGCATCACTGGGGTCCTTCTTTGCGACGTAGACGCGCGAACCATTGAGGACACAGCAGAACTCAATATTGAAATATTCCAATAGGTAATTCAAATTAATCACTGATTGGAACGTCTCTCGAATTTCCGAAGCTAAACGAATTCAGAGATTAGAATAAGAGGTGTTTGCTTTTGTGAGTTGTTCCTTTTCCAAAATGCTCAAATACCTTTTTCTTCATATTGACGATTGGAGCATCCATGACGTCAGTTAGCAACATATTCTAATTTGCCTTAGTTTGCTCGGCATAATTATTTCCCCTTTAATCGTCCAACAGAGGTGAGGATTATGGAGGGATGCCGAGATGTGGGCTTCCCACACCTCCTTCATCACGTCCTGTCCTACGAATCCACCCATGAATTGAGGGTGAAACCTGGGACCCTGAACACTCGGCCGCAGCCTTCTTCCCTCGTGTTCGGTGTTCGACCCACTCTCATGACCCCTCCTGTTGGGTTTCACAAGCATGGGGGATGGAAATGCATCGGTGGTCGGGGAAAAGGATGCATTGCCATCACTGCTGCTGCCTTCATTCACTCACAACCTAACGTATGTTCCATCCATCTTTTCTTTACCCATCTCCTGTCATTGCATCGACAATAAACCTCCCGTTGCTGGGGAATGGGACGATGCACTTAGAGCGTGTGAAAGAATGGGCATCTTAAGTCCATTCATCTGTCTGATTGTACTCCAACGCCCATACCACTGAACGTCGGAATGAAATTTTTAAATGGAAACACTCGATATTTAGATATACCATTCGGAGCTCTTATGGGAAATTTCATGGATTAACTCTATTTAAGTGCATATATTGGTGCTTTGTATTACTCCCCTTTTTCTTTACCATTAGGGCATGTGGCGAATTTTCTCTCTCAACTACTTCTCGGAAATACAATTTTAATGGTAATCTGAGTAAGACAAATAATTATCAGGCGGTATTAAATAATAATATGGCAAGAATGTTTTAGAAAGAAAGCTCGCTTCTCCTCAAGTAAATTGTCATTCTCGTTAAAGGAAATCATAGTGGTGCTAGTCTCAGACGATGAGATCCGTAATATCTTCACTGAAGCTCTCAGACTGATGGATGTGGCGATTGGGTCAACAGCTGCTAGGAAAGCACCACCAATCTATAAGGTGAAGGATTACCGAGGCTGTGAGAATCCCCACGTAATGTGCGTGGGGGTTGAGGACGCATGGATTGTGGAGGGAATCTCCCGAGCCAGCCAGATTCTCGACATCGTCGACGGAGGAACTTCGGCTGCTGCACGGAGCCGGATGGACCTCTTGATGGAGATGGAACGAAGGGGCAAACTCCTTCATCGCCCTTTACCATCTTCCAATGACTTTGGATCCCTTTCCGATGATGACAGGAAGACTTTGAAAGCCCTCCAATCCCTTTCCTGTGATGACTTCAGGGCATTGAATGAAAGAAGCCTCTTTTTAAAGGTATAATTTCATGTCTCATAGTCATTATTCTCCTCAATCCTAGTTATCTTATGCACGGTGTCTTTTTGTCTTCTAATGGAAACATGTTCCTCTCCACAGATACCAAAGGGTAAAGGGATGGATGAAGGTGCAAGGAGAGAGGTTTCTTTCCCTGAAGGTAGTTCAAAACTGTCAGCCAACTCTCTGAACTACTACGGAAACATTGGATTTTGCTGAAATCTTTCTATTCCGTTTTTCCACAACGCTACGACCGATGCCGAACCCAGATCGACGGAAGAGGGGAAAGGCTTACAACGGGAGAAAGGAACCTCTTATGTTCAGTTGAACACGTAGCTAAAACTATTTGAACTATATGCATAAAAAGTATTTAGTTTATTTCATCTCTTGAACTTTTAATTAGTTCCAATATGCTGAAACATTTCTAATTGAAATAACAGGGTTTGAAATAACCGCAACACCCGCTATTTGTATCGTATGTTGCACATAGATAGCCCCCCTCCTCAACCTAAGCTATAAGAGTTAGGAAAAAACTCGTATATCATGAGAAAGACCATTCATTTTCGAATCTAAGCATGCACTTTTTTTGCGCCCTGGCTCTGTATCTGAGAGCTTTAATACGAGCGGGTAAGACGAAAAGAGGCACTTAAAGAGTTCGGTGTCGTCCCTCAACTCCTTAGTGATCTCGCTTTACAAGGCTTTCCGGGAGAATCCATGCTGCTTGCCTTCCATGTGCATGAGTCCCAACTCGGTCTTTCAGGATAATTCCATGTTCTCAGCCACATTCAAATCAGGAGAGTTTCCTGGTCATTCCGCATTTCCAAAGAAAAGAGGAATCCCTGAGCCTTTCAGCAATTACCGTGTATGATCAAAGCATTGGCAAATGGGGCTTCATCAGGCAGAAGCTGAACGTTTAATCTTTTTCGACACCCATGAACGGGTAACGAATTCAACTCTGGCATCATGAGCTCGAAACGTAATAGCACGTATACGATAATTGAATTCAAGTTTTTCACCATCATATGACATCAGGGAAAAAACTAAATTATATGGAATAGATTCAAACTTGAACAAGGATTCCAAATATACTGTATATCAAATGTTTTCCTAGTTTCCATAGTTTAGGCTGTGGAGGGGGGGGGGAAGGTCTATGTGCAACACCCGGTAGTTCGTCTGCCTTTCTGAGAGTCTTCGTGATTTCTGCACATTGCACAACAAAGCGGCGATATTCTGGTGTTGAAGCCCCAGATATGAACAAATGGAAGATTTTTACTAGATATAGAAATAATTTGTTAGGAAGAGCTATTCCATTCAGTTCGTCAGATTCGAATAGAATAGAAGAATCTAGGGTTGAAGGGGATCACTGCAGGCATCAAATACTTCCAAACCTATTTTTCTCACATGTGTCTAAAGAAAATAAAAAAGAAAAGGGTTTCATTCACCGTTTCAATTCGACTCCCCATTCCTGGAAGGTTTCTTAACTCGGATTCTGTTTCCCTTGCAGGGGCAACAAGGATTTTCGCCATGGGGGCTAGAGACGGGCGAGCTGGGATGTGGGAAGTGCACGAGAACACAGGATGGGTCGAGGAGGCGCTTACCCCATTGGACATGTTCCTCGCCCACTCCTCCATGTTGATCCACGGGGCAGGGGGGGAGGTCCGGATTTTTAATCTGGAGGGGAAGGATCCGCGTGAGGCCCCTCACACATGGGACCAGAAACTCCCCATACCCCCTCCTTTTATCTTGGAAGGGACGACTAGTGTGGGGGTCCATGACTCTCTCTTTCTCTTGGGAGGGGACAGAAATCCCCGCGAAGGACGCCGACTGGATCTCTACAGTGACCAATGGGTGGATCTCCCTCTGATGATGGAGGGGAGAGGGGAAGCAGCTTCGGTGATGTGGGACCCCCACACCATCCTTGTTTTGGGGGGGTGGGACCCCGAGAGAGGGAAAGAACTCTCCAGCTGCGAGTGTTTGGACTTGAGAATGTGGCAATGGTCTCTTTTCCCCCTCAAAATCCCCCTTCCTGTGTATTCTCACGCAGTGACCCTCTATGATGATTATATATACATCTCGGGGGGATTCCGAGACGGGGAGTCTCGGGGGGAGGTGTGGAGGTGTAGGGTGAATGGGGAAGGGCCCGTCGACACACTTCCCTCCTTGAAACTCAAAAGACAACTTCATGGGATGGTGGGAGACGGCGCAGGGGGACTCCAAGTCATCGGCGGGAGTTATCTAAAGGAATCGGAGTATACAAATGTCCTTTTCACGGAAACGCTGAACCTGGGTGAAGAAAGGGGATGGGAGTCCAAACACAAACTTCCCTTCAGTGTAGCATGGAAGGCGAGTTCCATGAAGTTCGTCAGTTGACGGGAATCTCTTCCCCTCGTACTGGATTCTCTTAATTTCACATAGAGGTCTCTCATCCAAGGATGGAAAGAAAAGGCCTTTTGGGGGCGAGAATCACATCTCATGCCTCTCGAGTTTCTTTCCTGGAGAGCCAAGATTGTACGAGACTCCGTAACCGCACGAGGCGAGGATATCCTCCTAGGAAAGGCGATGCTCTTTCGGCCTGCCCTTCCTTCCTTGCGAAACGAAGAAGAGGAAGGACGTGATCCTTCTTCACCCCGATTCCTTGCGACCCATCATTGAAAATGTCCCTCGAGACACTTCATTTCTGAATTGCATTCCGTGGATTCTCTGATGCTTTTTCACTCGATAAAGTCCTCGTGATGTCATTCACTTCCACGAACTTAATAAAAATCGGAGGATGGAATCCACGTGTCTGAAGACGGAAGGAGATGGTAAAAGCGTAGCGTTATTTCCAGCTCAATCTCCACGCTTTCATGATTGTTGGGTGAAAGGCTGATCTCGATGAACCCGAAACCACTCACACGACTTCAGGGTCGGACAATATGTTCTTTTCCGTCAGCTTTTCCTCAAACAGGGAATATATATTTATTTTTCCGAGGTTGAGCGGCTGCAAAATCTCATCTCCTCCATGGGAATACAATCAGATGTGGGATCAACGAGGAGGCCAGAATCTATCTCTGCGTTTTGTTGGCGCTCGAGGGAGTACAGAGGAGGGCTCAAGGAAAAAAAAAGTTGAGGCTTAAAAGACAATTCGAATATGCCAATGATGTTTCGTAAATAAACTAAAACTGATGGAGATTTTCTGCATGCGCTCCGTGGACTGTTAAAGTGATGAACAT
>CAJPEV010002305.1:0-46737 GCA_905338385.1 Darwinula stevensoni | reverse complement strand
GCTCCAATGTTCCCGCGGTACCTGCTCTCTTCCTCGGCCAATGCGCACCGCAGGCCCGCTTTAGCCTGGACCCAACCAATATGGCTTCAAAATGCACCCTTTTCCCTATGCTACTCCTATGGCCGCACCATCTCAAGTTCTTTTTCTTAGCTCAGTGGTTCGTTTGGTCTTCAAGGGGAGTGGCAACGGCGCTTACCGATGAGTTCTCGCTTGGTTTTCAAGAGATAGCTGATCTTTTGCTTCTTATTTTGCAATCTTTCTGAATATATAATTCAAATTGCTTTGTCCACATTCTCTTAAATTTTCCACTCATGCACGTTTTTCCATTCAACTCTGACTCTCTTAACGAAGTCCACGGAACATTCCAGGTGTTAACATGATCCTCATTAAGCTCAAGTCTTCTCTACTCTGGAAGAACATTAGACAAAGAACTGAAAAAGAATACTTGTCTCATTCCAAGCTGAAACGGGCCCAGTCAGCAGTGTATGTGTACATAGGGGTATTTGCAGAAACTGTGACGTTTCTGTGACTCTAAACTGGTCAGACCATCTGTGGCTCAGGAAAGTCTCGCAAATTTAGTCAACGCTTGGTGGACATGTATCTTTCAAGCACAATGAACAATCCGTCTGAAGGTGGGTGAAAACCTTTTCAAATGCTTTGAAGCCCTGATGAGTACCGTATGTATCATTATGGCCATAGGAGATGCAAACAGCGAAAATGACCGTGATGATCCAACGTGCCAAGGACGCACAAAGAAGTTTCTGGGAATGTTGAAGTTCTCCATGCCACAAGATGGAGATATGGGTCTCGCTTTTCGCACAGTGCACAAAAGTGCCCTTCCCTCTTTCCCTGGAATCGTCACTCACAGGAGTGGTGAGCACCGTATGTCTCGCCGTCTCATTGTAAGAATCGATATACGCGGAACATTTTACCATTTGTTATCCCCATATTCGAGACAGATTCATGAAGCTCGGGCCATAAACGAGCTCATATTCCCGAAGAGAACCCTTTTAATTAAATAGGTTATCTTTATTCATGAGGAGCTTTAGAACAGTAACAGAGTATTCAGTCCATCGCTTCTTCGTCCTGGGGTCGTAATGGGGAAATTAGGAATTGAAATCTTGTAAGACAGAGGGATGGACCTTTCTAAGAAACGTGCTATAATAAGTACTTTCAGGGGTTCATCAATTTCTGTATTACCCTATGCCTCTTGCCTAGCCATCGGTCAGGCTCATGCTTGGTCATGGGGTGAGACTAGTACCGGCAGTACTAGTACTGTAGATAGAAATGTCTCCACCATTGTAGGTTAGGGGATGCCACAGAAAAAAACAGACATATATATGGAGCGGCACATTCATACACCACGTTCATACTATACTTGCACATGTAGGAATGCAGTCTTGGCTCTGCTTCTCTCTAATGTACCGTACATATAAGCCACATATGGCCCACAGATGTACTAGACTCGGTGCCACCGAAAACGCGGACATTTACGTTACGCCCTACGCATATGCCAGTGACCCATGTGTACATGTGTGGCTCACGAACGTGGGCCAAGCTTGGAACAGCTGACTTCGCGGAGATAAACACATTTGGCCCTGGGATTAATTGCTGACTGGCTGCCTTCAGTGCCTTCCTCCAGCTTTTTATATGGCATTGAACTGGACATTGGTAGAATCCTCTCCTCTTCGGGACCTTCTCAAACGACACTTTTCCCCTTTGGTAAGCGCTCTTTTTGGCACATGTTAGGTTTCCTTTCGACTCTTTAGTCCTTTTCTTATGGCTAAATTGCATAAATCCTTGTTTGGCAGCAATCGCAACTTCCGGGGATATGGCGAGGTTCCTGAATTGCTTTTAATGATCTGACCGTGACCTTCTCCTGCTCCGCCCCCCCCCAACACGATGGAATGACCGACACCAATATCACTCGGAGAGAGCGAGAATCCCAGGGAGACTCGATTCGATGAGTATTTCCGCTGATGCATTATTCGAGCTATTGGATTATCAGTCGGTCCAAAGGAATACTGACCTTCCGCGTTTTCTCGCAGCCTCTCGGGATCCAATGATTTCGTTTGTGATTTTTCTCTCGGTTCCAGAACTTCTCAGTGTTTGAAGGTTTCAGGAAAGAAACAAGTATGTTCTGGGTAGTTTTTGAGATATCCCGAAGTTCCAAGATCTTGCTAGAAATGTCTAAAAGTAGCATGCTCCTCGAGGATAATTTCCGTGGAATCAGATGATCCTCAAAGGCCAACAGAAAACGAAGAACCAAATCCCCAAAAACCCGGAAAAGGAATCCCAAAGGGAATCAGCCGATTAGAACTCGGACGAAAGCGATGAAGCAAGCCGAAATCGCTCAAGCCATATCCGGAAATGGCTTGAGCGATTTCGGCTTCTCCGAATTCGCAGGACCTCGTCGCTGCGTCTTGGCTGAAGCGAGGGGGAAAATGTGCAGACGCAGCGTGCGTCTGCACATTTTCCGTCATCGATGATGTCCCGCTGAAGACAAGCAGTGACTGTCGCTAAAGGATCGCGACGTGATAGACGACAGATCCAGCCTCGACACTCTCGGCAATTCCTCTCCTGTTTTTTTTTTTTCTTTTTGGATCCTTTCTGCGAGAAGCAGGAAGTTCTATCTCGTTCATTCGTTCATTCATTCGCTCTTTTCGCTTTCCCTCAAGCCACTTCACCATGACGCCGTCTTCGAGCGTTTCCCTGCGAGGCAGTGCATCAAGTCGATGCATGCATCAGCCTGATGCAAGAAATTGATACGTGCACCGTTCTTTCCCCCAATTCATCTGGCATTTAGCAATTAACCCATCTCACGATCTCGAGACCGCGCATCTTCATGAGTTTTCCAATTTTTTTTTTCCCAGCAGCGTATTCTGCAATTTCCATGGACATGCTGTTATTCTATTGTTAATAACTCCTGATCCCATGGTAGTCCCAAATTGAAAATCGGCAAAACCATAAAGTAAATGGAGAATGTTACGCTATTCGACAATATTAATATTGACCTTTTCACTGAAATTCACGGTCAAAAGTCTGACTATTGACCTTTGACGATTGTTTTTTTTGAAACACCATGAGTCACAAATCATTGAAAAGGGCGAGGAGAAACTTTTAAAATGACGCCTCATTCAGCTCTTTAAATTAATTCCAACAAACGCTATTGACACCTAAGCGATGACGACCCAAAATCTGTCCTTTTTTTTTGCAAGTTTGAAATCGCAGGGTGTAAAATGGCAAAATTTAAGGAGTAAGTTGAACCATAGCTATATGAATACTTTAAATTGAGATAATGATGGGAACTTAAGTATTTCTAACTGATGATTCAAATTCGAATAATTAAAATGGAGATAATTAAACTGAATTATCAGAAAGTAGTAGAACTATGTATACATAAAATGAAAAAGATTAGATTCAAAATTATTTACCTAAGCCTTTTGCATGCCATTTTTTGTGCAAATGCATGAGGTTTTCTATTGAAATCAACACGTGGTACGGCCGGCGGTACTCAACTGAAGCGATTCAGCGTCGCAGGTACTTATTTCGGGTGAGGCCGGAGAGGTGAATATCGATTAATCTTTCCGAAGAAAACCTGTTGCCTGGAACGTCTAAGAGTTAACTAAAGCTTGAAAGCCTGCAATTTTGAGGCCTCTCGATGGCGCTATGCACGGAAGACGTTCATGCATAATTAGGAATCTACGTAACTTTCGAAGGAATCTGCGGGAGGACTCGAGTCGAGAATTCACGAAGCGAATTCACTGGAGCACGTTTCAGCGATATGAAGTTGTTTCCTTCGCCTGGCGCCGCTCGAGTTCATTTCACGATGAAAATACGTAGAGGTCGCAGCGATATGAGTAAGCCATCTGGCAATGAACGTTAGTTTACATTGAGAAAGAGCCATGTGTCGGGCTCGCTTCGTGCCAGGGGATCGAAAGCATTCTTGCTCCGCCTCGCCTGCCTTCCTCGCTTCCGATTTCCCTTGGTTCACTCGTGGCCGGGACGAGGATATGCCTGCGGGCGTGGTGATGCGGTGAGAGGGGCGTGTGCTCGGTCGTGGCAGTCATGAGCGAGGTAGACGTTTCCTAATTCTGTTTCTTGGTTCGTGCGTCTTGTTGTCGTTAGGTGCAGCATAGTATATGTTCGATATGGGTGAGGGTTGCCTTTGCCTCGTTTTCACGCATTTCACTATCATTATAATTTATGCAAATAAATACTTTCAGAGTTTAACTATTGAAAAAGTGCGGACATAGGAGCAGATGCTTCGATACATGAAATACTTTTTACCCTTTCATCGCTGCTAATTGCTGATTTTTTCCCGATTGCTGAATGATACCTTGGGAACAGAGATTCCCCACAGAATATGCTGATGAGGCTCACTTTCAGGTAAGGCAGGTGAGGCAGTCGTTCAATTGTGACCAATCGATAGTGCGGATTCAACAAGGACGATTGCTGCATCCAAAACCTGTAATACAAGCTAAACGACTGCGAGCCGTCTCCAGGTCGACACAGAGTCGTCTCCCATTTCAGTCGGGCGACATCCACAAGGGATTTATGAAAATCCAGGAAATCCAAATGAAGTTGGATTTAACGATGTCGAGAGTTTCCCTTGATTTTAAGAAGTGACCTTAGACAAATTCATTCTATAATTATTTTATGATGTATTATATGATGTAGAAAGAAAAGCCTGAATATGTATTTTTTTTCCGTTTCTCCCTTGTTTCCGAAGGCAGGTCCTCGGTGACAGTAATCATCCATGGAAAGGATTCAGTGCCAAATACATTCAGTATTTATTATTAATATATTCAGTTTTCGATCTCATGTGAGAAATGCCTCCATCCTTCATTCCCGCAACCACCCCAAAAAGAGCTAGCTGATTTGTCAGAGGCGAAAAAATAATCTGGTCTTTGACTTTTTTAAAATTAATTGTGGGACCACTAATTAAGCAGCACTTCAGCCCCATGCAGCTATTTAAAAAGAAAATACCGTCGCTGCCAGTCGTTTCACCGTGCCATCTTTCATATTCGTGCAAATACCGCATCGCTTTTCAACGTTTCCACCACGTGTATGCTCTTGAAAGATCATACACTGACAACTTCCGCTCGTTACAATTAGGGAAGCGGGAGAACGAGAAGGACGACCGTCTCCAGAAGAATCTTCTGCTTCTGCCTGTTAGCATCGAGTTCCCTCATCTGCATCATACTCATCGTGTCACTGGTTGGGAAGACACCTGAGGAACATGAAGGTAGCCCTTTGAATTTTCCCGAGATTCAAGCTCAGAAGAATTCAAGTTTGCTTCCTTTCACCAGAGGGTTCGGAAATCCGGTTGTCCTCTTCGATCGTGGCTGATATGGACCTCACGGTCGATCCCTGTGAAGACTTCTACAGCTTTGCTTGTGGGTCCTGGGCGAGAAATAATCCATTACCAGCTGGGGAGAGCATGTGGAACGTTATGACCAAGTTGAGCCGGGAAAACCAACTCGTCTTGCGGAATGCACTCGGTATGCTTGCGTCCCAACAGCCGGGGACAGAGGAAGGAATGTCATCCTTGTCGTCTCCCTGCGCTTGTAGATGGTTTGATGAAGCGAGGCGGGAGTCTCGAGGGAAGTTCGGCGGAGTCGCAGGCTCTGCGCTATTATGCCTCCTGCATGGACCAAGATGGGAAGATCGAGGAGCTCGGTGCCGCTCCTGTCTTGGAACTGATCGAGGAACTAGGGGGATGGAACGTTTCGTCAGAGAACTTCGATGCCTCCACGTGGGATTTCCAAAAAACTGTCCAGACGATACACAATCGATTCAATTTGGGCGGACTCTTCCAATGGTGGATTGGGGTCGATGATCGAAATGCAACAAAGTACATTTTGAAGGTCAGTCTCACTTTTGTAGAGGATATGTGATTTGCAATAATCTGGTCCTTGAACTTTGCGAAGAATCTGGAAAAAATGCTCTTCTTGGGGAGAAAAATTACGCGCCGGCTTCTGCTTTGCACCTGAGCAAGGAGGAAGAGGAATCTCTATTTAAGTCCATTTGGAAAGATCCCCTGACCAGAAAATCTATTTATTTTCTTCCACTCGCAAGCCTCGATGGAACAATATCTGTAAATACTTTAAACATTGCTTTAATATTTTTTAACGATTCCAGATTGATCAAGGAGGACTGAGTCTGCCATCACGGGATTACTACTTAAAAAAGAGCATTGAGGAGGATAATGTCCTTTCAGTCCTGCTGGAGTTCATGACGAGGGTAAGGAAAAATGTAAAATGAGGAGAGATGACCTACTCCTTAAACTAGACCCAACTTTTTCTAGGCGTGACAGAACTGATCAACTCTCTTGGTGCAGATAGGATTGCTCCTTCGCACGGAAACGAAGGACGTTACTGAAGAACTGCGCCTTTCGATACAAAGTCAGATGAGAAAGGTGATAGAGTTCGAGGTCCTCTTGGCCAACATCACAACTCCCATTGGCCAGAGGTGGAACGAACGGAAACAGTATCACAAGATGCTTCTCTCCGACCTCCAGATTCGCGTTCCATTTGTAAGATTCTTTTTTTTAAAGAAGATTTACTACATGCAAGCGGCATTTTAATGCCCTGATGAACGCGTTTGGAATAGCTGGACTGGAAGGCGTACATGAACGAGGCGTTCGGCCGGATAAATAAGAGCATCGAAGAGGAAGAACCAGTCCTGGTCCTTGCCATGGACTACCTCTCCCGTCTATCAAAACTGGTGGAGCCACGGCTGACGTCAGTTGAGGGGAAAATGTGAGATCCCAGTATCTAATAACTGGAAGACAATGATGATCGATGCCAATTGTACTTTTTTTTTAATGCATTTCAATACTTTCATTCCAGAGCCTCATTGGAGATAATTTGATTAGAATTCCGAGGTTGCGTCAATATTATTGATCCAATATAGGAACTTCAACAAAATTACGCTCTAAATGTTCTCCGATGCTACGAGTAGTTGAGCGATGGACATACAGAACCGTGACAGAACGATAACACTCCTGCATTGAAATGCTCATCGTTCGAGTATAGATCATTCGTGTCCTTGACCTAGCTTTGAATGACCCAAATTAACGACTTATACGGAATGCTTTGACATCTGGCCGCCGGGCAGTTCTCTCATGCACGCATCACTTGTCCGTTATTGCTTTCAATGGAGACATTCTTTAATTCCCAGCAAATATCTTTTATCATGCAGCTTCAGGATGAAGCCTTCATGCAAAAGCAATGAAGGAAATTCATTTATATTCCCGTGCAAAATTTGAGTGCAGAAAAACCTGATCCAAAAGAAATTGAACGGTTCTGCCAAGCGATTCTTAATTACTCCACGAACTTCTCCGTTCACCGTATACTTGGGATTACTCCATAGTCAGCTGGGAAACTACTTGACGTGGCACGCCGTGAAGCAGATGCTGCCCTTCCTGTCGCGGTCGTTCCGAGACGCGGCTAGGGGTCTCCGGAAGGCCCTCATCGGGGCGGAAGGGAACTCGATCCGATGGGAGGACTGCATCGCCGACACCACCAACAACTTTGGGGATGTCGTGGGTGCGCTTTTTGTCAACACTCACTTCAGTGGGACGGCCAAAAATCAGGTGAGTCTCAGTGGAATTTATCCCCTGGCCGAGCGTATTTATCTCCACAGAGTCAGCTGTTCCAAGCTTGACCCACGCTCATGAGCCACACATGGACGAATGGGTCACGGGTGGCATATGCATAGGGCGTAACGTTAATGTCCGCGTTTTCTGTGGCACTGAGTCCAATATATCTGTGGGCCTTGAGTGGCTTTTATGTTCCATAGAGTAGAGTATAACTACCGGTGGAGGCGACACTCCGAAGCGAAGGTTAGGGGGGGGGGGAGGTCGAAATATTACAGAGATATCTGGTGGTTTCTTATCAACAACACTTCCATGAGGCGTGCTTCGTGGAAGCGGAATGGGGAATCGACTCGTTCGGGGATTCAACCAAAAAGGGATCCGTCAACGTAACGCGCATATCTCGTTGAGTCCGCTTCTCGGCCATGGAGGAGTTGTTGATGTGCGTACGCTAGGTGGAGGATCGCCAGTGACATCTATATTACGACCCTGTCAATGAATGGGATTCGAGCGGAGTGGAGCCTCTAGTTATACATTCTACTCTATTATATGTACGGTACATGAGGGAGAAGCAGAGCCAAGATTGCGTATCTACATCTGCAAGCACGATACGAACGTGGTGTATGAATGTGCCGCTCCATATATGTCCGCTTTTTCTGCGGCATCCCCCAACCTACAATGGTAGAGACATTTCTATCTACAGTACTAGTACTGCTGATACTAGCATAACCACCTGCCCAACCATGAATCTGAATCATGGATAGGCAAAGTCATAGATGATACAGGGGTTGATCAACCCCTGAATGTACTAATTTCAGCACGTTTCTTAGAAAGATCCATCCCTCTGTCACATGGAGTACACACGAATTCAATCCCTAATTTCCTCATTACGACCCAAGGACGAGGAAACGATGGGCTGAACACGCGAACATCACCATTGTTCCGAAGTTCCTCATGGATCTATTCATTTAAAGGGTTCTTATCGGGAATATGAGCTTTTTTATGGCCTGAGCTTCATAAATCTGTCTCGAATATCGGGATAGCAAATGATGACATTTCCGCGTTCATCGATTCTTACGAGACTAGGCGAGACATTTGGTGAGGTAATAAACACTCTTGTGAGGGACGATTCCAGGGAAGGAGGGAAGGGTACTTTCAAGTACTGTGCGAAAAGCGAAATCCACATGTCCATCTTGTGGTATGGAGAACTTCAACATTTCCCAAGCACTTTCAAGTGCATCTTTGGCAAAATTGGATCATCACGCTCATTTTTGCGGTATGCATGTCCTATGGTCAAAACGACACGTACGGCACTCATCAGGGCTTCGAAGCATTTGAAAAGGTTTTCACTCACCTTCAGGCGGATTGCACTCGTGCATGAAACATCCACGTCCGCCAAGCGTGGACCAAATGTGGAAGACCTTCCAGAGTCTGTCCACTGAAGAGTCGCAGAAACGCCACAGCTACCGCAGATACGACGATCTATGGCCACACATGCACAAATTGCCGATGTAAAAACCATGTTAATAAATTTCATATTGAAGTCATTTCCTTCATTAATTAGCAAAATTAATTTTCCGTGCCCAATGATTAAAATTCTGCATTACATTAATTTACTGAAATCCAGGTTAATTTACTTTAACTTCGGCTGTTCGTAAGGGTCCAACATGCATTTCACTGCATTCCATTCCGCAAAACCATGAGAATACATAGAATATAGTTTGTCCGCCTCAATCCTCTCAAAGAAATCGATACGTAGCACGGAGACGGCTCGACGTCACGGAGACGGCTCGACGTCACGGAGACGGCTCGACGTCACGGAGACGGCTCGACGTCGCTTGCACGCGTTCATCGCCTGAAAGAAGCGCCGCTGAGGAGTTAAGCAATCTTGCGGATATTTGATGCGCAAACTTTCGGTGGCTTATATTGAAAATGTTCAGTGCTTCTAGGGCGCAGGATGAATATTCACAGTGAAAGCTTGCGGAAAAAAAAAACAAACAATTTCTATGGGACGACGTCATGTTCTTCAAACGGTCATCAAGGACCCATATTTACGCGGAACGGGAACTCTTTAACTTCATGAAAACAAGCAAATCGCTGACGTTCCGTTTCAGCAATTGTTATTCTATTGGGGATGACCGTATCGCTTAAAAAAAAAAAGTAAAAATGTTGCAATTATCAATCACTTATTACCGATTACCGAATTACCTGCAGGCCCAAGAGATGATGAAGGAGATCAAGAACGCTTTCCAGAAAAATTTGCCCGACGTGCCCTGGATGGACGACGAGACTCGCGAAGACACCGTCATCAAGACCGACGCCACGGCGCACATGATCGGTCGGCGAAAATACGCATAACGTTACGCATGACGGCGCCACCCGTGACCGACACCACGAAACTCCCTTAGGTCATCCCGACTCCATCTTGGACCCGGAGAAGCTGGAAAAATCGTACGAGGGCGTGACCATCGCAAGAGACGATTACTTCGGGAACGCCGTCCGCATGACCGGACGGGCGCTGTCGCTGTCGCTCGATTTCCTGGGGAAAAAATCGGATCGTTCGCAGTGGGAATTCTCGTTGCACGGTTTTTTTTTTTCTCATTTACCGTATGAGTTTTTTTTTTCTCGCAGGTGGTTGATTCCGCCGCCCGCGGTGAACGGGTATTACGCTCCGGCTTGGAATCAGATGGTTTTTCCGGCTGGGGTCTTGCAGCCGCCGTTGTTCTCGCCGGCGGCGCACCGGGCGCTCAATTACGGCGGGATCGGCACGATCATGGGGCATGAGCTCACGCATGTCGTCGATGGCATGGGTGAAGCGATTACTTTAGTTATTATATTATTTTCTGCTGCTGTCATACGAACCATGAAGATCGTCTCCATTCGTTTGCTTAGGAAAAACCTCTACTAAAGCGAGATCCGACATGCCTCAAATAACTCTTTACCACACGGGGTGTTTCCCATTTCAGTTTTTCCCTTGAAATGGAAATTGGATGAAACGAACGACCACGGTTCATCCTCCCCTTCCCGGTCGTTCCAGGACGAGAGTACGACAAAGACGGCAACATGAACGCGTGGTGGAGCGACCACGCGATCCGGCGCTTCGCGGAGCGGGCGCAGTGCTTCTCCCGGCAATACGCGGGGTTCCAAGTGAACGGGGAAAGCCTCGACGGGGTCAACACGCTCGGTCCGTTTCTCTCTCTCTCTCTCAAAATTTGCATAATACACTGGCCTCCAAAAATGAGTCAATGTTCCGTAAATTTCTATTCAAAGTCGAATATCTCTGGCAATATTCACTCGAATCTCACAAAATTTTAATATGTTATTATGCAACCTCTTTTACATAAAATTCCAAAAATTCACCACGATCGATTAGTTCGCGGCCAATATGCATGTCTTCATAGTCGCCGGGGGGTGAGTGAATATTTTGGCGATTATTGGTGTTTGCGAAAAAGTCATATCAAAGCAGCAATCTCGGCCCAGTCCTACTCCATCTCATTTCTCCTTTCATCATTTTTCTCTCTCTACCTGCATTACGATGGTGAAAACCATGTCCAAGCGTATTGAAGAACGCATCAAGGAGCTTGCGTCTCGGCACAAATCAAGCCGACAAATTGGCGAAATTCTTTCGATTTCTCAGTCAACTGCAGCTCGATACATCAAGAAACATCGTACCGATTTTGCTTGAAGAGGCCGTCCTCGTGTCCTGGACAAGCAGGACGAAAAGTACATCTGCAGACTGGCCACTACAGGAAAGCGTTCCACCGCCACCACCATAGCTCAAGATCTATGCAGGAATAGCCGTCTCTGCCAACACGATCCTGCGCATTTTGAGACGAAACCAAATCAAGTCGCGACACAAGCAAAAGGGCCCACAACTGCTGAGATCTCATCGGAATGCGTTTGAACGAGCCCATCGCTCACGGACAGAAACCGACTGGGACGAGGTCATCTGGTCTGATGAAACAAAAATATGCCTTTCTGCATCGGATGGCAGAGAAAGAACCTTTCGAAAAGATGGCGAACCACTCCCCGGGATCACCAGGTCATGCCGACAAGAAAGTTTGGTGGCGGCTCGATCATGGTGTGGGGCTGCATGCTCTCCTGTGGCGTGGGATATCTCTGTCGCATCGATGGTGACATGCACGCCCACATTCTGGAAGATGAGCTCATGGAAACAATATGTCAATATGTTGGTACGGCCTCAGAAAAGACGAGATTGTCTTCCAAAAAGACGACGCCTCCTGCCACACTGCATCTCGTGTAAAAGAATGGTTCCAGAAAAAAAAAACAAAATCAAGGTGATGACATGGCCAGCGCAATCTCCGGACATCGATCCTATCGAGCATTTGTGGGATCACATCAAGCGCAAGCTCAGAAACTTGCCTCCTGCTGGAAATACCGATCGACTTTGGGACCAAGTTCAAGACATCTGGAATTCCATTCACCGTGAAACATGCCTTTGTCTGGTGAGATCGATTGCTCAGAAACTTGCCTCCTGCTGGAAATACCGATCAACTTTGGGACCAAGTTCAAGACATCTGGAATTCCATTGACCGTGAAACATGCCTTTGTCTGGTGAGATCGATGCCCAAACGTCTTGAAGCCGTCAGAAAGGCGAAGGGTGGCTACACAAAATTTTAGTTTGTGGAATCATTGAAATTCGCCAAAATTTTGACTCATCCCACTTTGACTTTGGATGGAGATATTTTTGTCAATAAATCATTGATTTCCATGATTCTTTTTTAAATTAAAGCTATACAATAGGACTACAACTGACACGAATTCCAATTGATTTGGTTGAATATTGAAAGAGATATTTTGGGTGAAACACGAAAACCCGAAAAACTGACTCACTCTTGGAGGCCAGTGTAATATAACAATCGAGGCGATGCTCTCGACAGGCGAGAACCTGGCGGACAACGGCGGCCTGAAGGTGGCGTACCAGGCGTTCGTCTCCGGGCAGCCCGATTTCCCACTTTTCCCTTTTCCCGCATTCAATTTCACCTCGCAGCAGCTCTTCTTCATCGGCTTCGCTCAGGTTTTCCCGCATCTTTCGTCTTCTTTTTTTTTAAATTCATTAATCTCGATGCGAGATTCTGTCAGATGGCTAGCAAAATGCCGGTCGTTTAGGACTACCAATGATGTACCCCCAAAGTAGGATTTCGTTTTTTTTTTTGCTTCCGATATATATTAATACGTATATACCACATTTTAGCTTTTAGTTTTAGCTTAAATAGTACGAATTAGCGCCAGACACTCGCGATCGTCAATATGAAATTGGAACTGTCGTTTATTGTTTAACCGTTCATTTATGGTTTAACTATTTATTATCGAACGATTTATTTGTCAACCATTTCTTAATTAATTATTTGCCTAATTCCTAAATAACCATCAAATTCTTAAACAATCAGTTAAATCTTATTCAGCTGTTTCTTAATTACTCAACCATTTATTTATTATTCAATTATTAATTTACTGCTTAACTATTTACTATCAAACATATATTACTGAATCGTTCATCAATTTTCACACAATCTTCATCCACCCAATTCAAACTCGTTTGTGACTCTCGCTCGGCTCTGCCAATTTTTTTTTTCAGGTTTGGTGTTCGGTGGAGACGAAAGAGGCGCTGGAGTTCCAAGCGGCGAACGACGTCCATTCGCCGGGCGCGTTCCGCGTCGCCGGCGCGCTTCGCAACAGCGAGGACTTCGGTCGGGCCTTCGGTTGCCCGCGGGGGTCGCGCATGAACCCCGAAGAGAAGTGCAGGATTTGGTGATGCCTGGTTCGATCGCGACGTTCGCGGGTGTTCGCGAAAAATCCGCCTCTCGATCGACCTGAAGAGTTTTCATTTTTGAAGACCGCGACGACGTCGCAGAAGGAGCAGAAGGCCGAAGCAGCCGTCAACTCCATTACCATAATTAAAATAAATAATAATGAAATCACTTCAGGATATTCTAAATCCCATCGTGCCGATCGTCGAAGACCGCCGGAACAGCATCTTCATGAAATCCCAAGAAGCAAGTGGGAGTTGGAACCACCAGCTGGGAAGGGAGCTGGTGTCCTTGCTGAGTGCTGAGGAGAAATAACTGCGATGCTGTACTTTACGTGGCCTGCTCTTCCTTTCCCCGAATATCACAAGGTACTCGGGGAGTGAATGGAAGTACTGAACGCTTTCTCTGGCAACATCTTTTTGCATTCGGGAAACGCCAACTTCTCCACGACTGATGCCTCCAGGAGAAAGTTGATTTTAACTTTCATTTGCTAGCGATGACGCACAGAACTATTAAGTATAATACGTGGGCCGGTGACTTCAAGGATGGAACACGATGCACTTCCCTATGCCCATTCATTTTTATTTATTTCCATACCTAACTTCAACAAATAATAATAATAAATACAGGCGAACTCGGTTATGACGTCATCGAAGGGACCAGGTAAAAACCGTCCTCATAACCGAGGTTCGTTATAACTAAGGTTGCCTTTATTGGCACTCCGTTTTCCCATTTTCAAAATCGATGCCATTTAACGTTACAACTCCAGTTTACATTGGTCATATTGCACTAGCTTCGGTTTCAAGATTGACCCACTAATCGTGATGTTCGCGAAATTGTGGAAACAGACGAACAGATGTCCATGTTCGCGAGCGACGTTAGCTTCACTTCGAGCTCTTTCTATTAAACTAATCGAGCACACTTTCCTTTCAATCGTGAAGGCTTGCCTCTTTCGTTTTCCATTGGCCATTTCGTCAACGAGAAATGCAAATGGCGACTGAAGATGAGGTGATCTTAGTTACTGGGGATTATCCCTCCCTAACATTGCTCCAGCCGCACTCATATGACTCTCGAGGAACGCCGAATCCAGGAAATATAAAGTTGGCTCACCAACGCTAACTTTTCCGATGACGGAAACTTCAGTTAAGAATGACGGATTAGACCGAGGTTTCGTTATAACCGAGGTAAAATGTAACGTGCCTCATGGGCTCTACGCCGGGACCTGGCGCTTTCGTCGTTATAACCGAGTTCGACTGTAAAAGTTTTCCTAAAAAATACATAGTAATCAGAAAATAATGATTCTACGTTTTCCTATCATCTTGTGAAGAACGGGGTCTTCCGCCCTTTTACAAAAGAAGAGAAGGAGGAAATATACTGTTTACTCCTCCTGAGGTGTTAAAAAGAGAGTTCCAGGAATCTCATCCTTTTCTACTCTAATATTTTCCCCACCTTTTATTCTTTAACAAGTACTGTGAAGAACTGTGTTTTCCTTTTTTTTGATATTTCATTATTGTCTTTATTTTAATAAAGTTAAGTAATTTACTTGGAAAGATCACGAGGGTTTCCATTTCTCCAGAATTTGTGTCTGGCGAACCTGCCTTAACCCTCGAATCTGGAGCGGGACAGGTGACCAATTAATATTGATCGCTTGTAACGTCACAATCTGCTCTTGAATTATATAAAGAGGAGAGGAAAGGGAAAGGAAACACTTTCGATAAATTAGCAAGGCACGTCCTTAAATGCATACATAGACTGCGGGCGAACAAGGCTACCATCTAGTGGGAATTATTGGCACTGGAATAGCACCATACCGTGTAGCTTATGGGGGACAGCCAACTACATGATGGGAAGGGAGCTGATGGCCCTCCACCTCCACTAAGGCACCGGGCCATCTCCAGCATGTTCTACTTGCCGCCATCCGGGGAGGGGGGGAGGGCCGGGGGAAGGGGAAGAATCTAACACAGGCGCAATATCCTTGAGGATTCGGCACGCTGGCTGAGTCGCCATAATGCCGTTAGGAATCCGCCAGTGTAACGACTGGACCGCCTATGGTCATGACGTTTGTGCTGCCCGGTATCGCTTCATCGTTCGTCGTTAAATCACTTTTGCTGGATCAGAGGAAACTGGGGAGGAGAGGTTATACCTCAACATTGACGAAAGGAATTCATCGATGAAAAAGGAAATCGAAATGGAACGTGGAATGCCGGAGCTTCATCGACGAAGCAGGCAGTGATGCTCCACGGAGGCAGTGATGCTCCACGGAGGCAGTGATGCTCCACGGAGGCAGTGATGCTCCATGGAGGCAGTGATGCTCCATGGAGGCAGTGATGCTCCACGGAGGCGGTGATGGTTGGCGATGGGGTAAAATGAAACCGATATCAGAGATACGTATTAGCACCGACCTTTCGACAAGCCTACGAGGAACAAGAGCGACACCTAGCGAATCCTTGAGGGATACCGTCTCCTCATACGAAGTGAAATTATTACAATATATCAAGTGATTCACATTTCACGAAACCCCGTGACCATTTCGGATGTGAAACGCTCCGAAAAAAAGCTGGGAATATCGCCGATTTGGAGTTGTGGGAGGAATCGTGCGATTTCCTCCTCGGATTCGCAGGTCCATAGAATTAACAGAAGTCGCCAAGGCCGGCCTCGAGGGGCCAAACGGACTCGGTTGCCCTTTGGACCTCGCCCTCGTCAGAATGAATATGGACAAGGGAGAATTATTTCCGTGAAGAAAGAAAAAACTTTTCCTGTTTTTTTCTTTCTTATTTTTTAAATATATATTTTAAACATTTTAATCATCTCTCGACGTGTGCAATCCAGAGTGTTATGCAAGAGAGTTTAATAAACGAGTTTCTTTTTTCAAATGCATTTTACTTGTTTATTTAGCAATAATGGATGCCATCCTCAATTTAACCACAGAATGTAGAAATACCTTCCGTTTCAGCATCACTGTGGACGCTAGGAATTGACCCCTCCCCCTCCGGGAAAGGGGGCAGGGGCGAGGGGCGGGGGGCGGGGGGCAGGGGGGGGGGGGCGGGGGGGGAGGGGGGGTCTCTTTGCACAGGGCGTCGAGATAGGCTAGGGCGGGACCTCACGAGAGTGGTGCAAATGTATGCTATTAAAGCGATTTAATTCTTCGTTTTTGGAAGTAGTGCTTTCATTCTTTCGTGCCTTTAGGGATTAGGAATATGTACGACATCCCATGCCTGCAAATTTGGAGAAACTTAGAAACTTGATGCTAAGGACTGCTCGCGTGGACGAGTAAAATATTGAAGGCCTAAGACGCCTCACGTCTCGTCGAGAGAGGAACCTGAGGCTAATGAGCAAGTAGAAGGGAATTCTGCGACTCACAGTGGGCCGACAGGCATTTGGAATTGATTCGCTCCACAGGAAATAAGTGGAATTAATGGAGGGTCGGACGGCTATTGCTCCCCGAAAGTGCAATTTCTCTACTTGCTGTTTGCAGTGGCAGCGTCTTTCCTCCGCCGAGTCTCGCGAGGCACTGAAGGGAGGGCGTGAACTCGGGAGATTCGATCGGGCTCGCTAGATGTCTCTGGTGAGGGGGATGACGGCGTTGTCGGCGCGGCCGCGCCTGTTGAAACGGAGGCAGGGAGGGCTTCTGCCTCTGTCTCCGAGGGAGTTCAGTCGGATGCAGGTCTTGGTTCTGACTCGGCATTGAAATCAATAAAATGCTGATTGATGTATTTATAGTGACGGGATTTTTTGGAGGTGAAGGCAGCATCGCTTTGGTCTTCTTCATCGGCCGAGCTAAGGGTATTGCGAATCAAAGTGCGAATTTTGTTCGTTCAAGCGCCTGATAAGTACAGTTCACCGACGGCATTGGTTCCATTGGTGCCAATCGAACCGATGGATTCCTCGCTCTTTCCGTTCGTCGATGTTTCAACCGAACCGAACCGGTGAAACTTCATCCTCGATGACGTCATTCGACTCGGCCATGTGGTTCACGTCTGTCGTGGGGCGGGTGATTTCTCGTTAGCGTCCGAATGCGCCTGAGCGGCACATTGATCTGAATTCGTCGGGCTGGTCTCCCGCAGCGTCTGTCACTCTTCGATGGGCGATCGCCTTGGCCGAGGTGCGACCGCGGGTTTCCTTCGGTTAGGCGAGCGGATAGGCCTAATCTTGAGGTAGGCCTAGGATTCTCGTAGGCTTAGGCCACCTGCGCTTCGAGACCGCGTGGCGCTCGAACCTCGATGGCGCGTTTATCAGCGGAAGTGTGTAATTCTGCAGCGGTATTCGAGACCAGATCGTGGTTCGTTAGAACGTTGCTGAAGTTGGGGCAGGAAACGACTTTGTCCTCGTGGAACGAGAAGTCTCTTTCCACCGATTTAAATTTGTGCAGGAAACGTTTCCTGCAGGATGTGAAGAGCAGTTTGCTAAAGACTTTCTTCTATCTTATTAATTCGCAGAAAAGCTCCTATTTACCTCCACATGAGATACTATTGATGATCGTGAAACAATTTTGAAGGTCATGACAGGATTAAAAATCAGTCTAACAAGATGGTAATAGTAATATCAGCAGGCGGCTCTTGAATATTCTGACAGTGCCTGAGATGCTACATGAGCCATTAAAATGAAGTCAGTGTTTTCTATTGAGACTCTTGAGGAACTTCTTAAGTGTATTTTGAATGTTATTCATCTATTACTTCATATTTCTCTGGATTTAAGATATTAGTGGGAAGGATTCAACGTACAACACGCACTTATGGGTCGAAAAGTTTCCGTTACTCTGTCTTCATGGCTGGTTTTTCAGTCCCCACTTTCCATGCTTTTGCCCAGGCTGTGTGGTGATCGCAGCAATGCTTGCGAGGGTGGCACTGGAGTGATCTTGGCTTGTGAGAGGCTTCAGCAATCATGAGTGAGGTAAAAATTCTTTCATATCCATTTCAGAGTTTCGTTGGAAAACTTGAAACATAGGTGGCTTATCTCCTGGTGGTGATAGTTGAAGGTTTTCAGTGCTAGGCCTACTTCTTTGATGAACATTGTCCAACTGATTGGTTTTGTTCGTGATGATTTTTGACCTTGTGAATATAGGAGGTCCCCATTTTATCTCATGTGGGAATTCTGTCTCCTTTTTATTTTCAGCCAGCTCAATATGAGCTGGTCGATTTTGCTGCAGACAGAGGCAATGTGGGCTCTGCCGCTTCTGATGGAATCACTTTTCAGCCACAGCTCTTCATATTTTACCCAGTAAGTTAGCCCTTATAGTATTTTTTGATGCTGTGTGAATTTGTGCATGTTGGATTCATCTGTGTCTCAGTGTGGCATTTGTTTGTTTTCTTTGTAAATTGCTTCAACCAATTTGTTGATACTCTTGCAAGGCCAATGACTTGCTCGCATCATGTGAAGCCAAGTTTAATGTTTTACCTGCAGGAAAGCCAGAGACCAAGATCAAGAAGGGTCTTGAAGAGAGCCACCTGTTTCTGCGCAATCATGGCCGCCATTCTCGTCTTCTCCACGACCGCCTTCTTCCTGGTCAGGATGAGGCATAGGAGCCGGGTGACGGGCGAGTACGATGTCTTTTCGATGCATACAAATCGTAAAGGTGGGTCACTAATTGGACTTTTCAGAAGCTGCTAAAGATCTGTGCAATTTTAGAAGTGCAATTATGGGTTCTGGACGCTTTCATCAGAGCCGACTTGCATCGAGACGTCGTCATCGATCGCTGCGGCGATGGATCTCGCGATGAATCCCTGTGAAGACTTCTACCACTTTGCCTGTGGCTGCTGGGTGAAGAAAAATCCATTACCCCCTGGCAGGAGCATCTGGAATACAGTGGCAAAGTTGAACGAGGAAAACCAGATTGTCTTACGAAATGCTCTTCGTATGCATAGAAATGTGAATTCGTCGTGGTTGTCGATTGGTTGAAGGAGTGCATTCTTGTGGAAGTTCTATTCTTGCAGATGATCTGATGAGCAAAAGACAAGGTCCCGAGGGAACTCTGGCCGAGACGCTGGCTTTACGCTACTATGTCTCCTGCATGGATCAAGATGAAAAGATTGAAGAGCTTGGTGCAACTCCCCTCTTGGAACTGATTGAGGGATTTGGAGGATGGAATGTATCATCAGAGAATTTTCAGGCCTCAAGGTGGGACTTTCAGAAGACTGTTCAGAATTTGAACAATCGATTAAACGTAGGCACCCTCTTCAGTTTCCGGATCGCAGCCGACGATCGGATCGCGACCCAGTATGTCATTCAGGTCAGTCCCATTTGTTCTCTGTGGAAATAGGACACATTAGATAGTGATTAGAAAATTGTGATGGATCGATGTCTAATATAGATTGATCAGAGTGGGCTGAGTCTGCCATCACTGAAGTATTACTTGGGTAAGGACATTGAGGGTGATCCTGTTCTCTCGAGCGCACTGGAAGTCATGACGAGGGTAAGTATTAAGAATGAAAGTGGACAATAGTTTTAGGTCAATGGTGGTTAATCTGCAGCTTGGATGACATAAAATCTGGCCTGTACCTTTGCTTGTGATTCCCAAAGCCCTTTCCTTGCTCGATATTACAAGCAAATAATGCTATGGTACATTCTTCTTGATGTGTTCTGTACTAATGACTTTAAATGACTGACCTAAATACAACTGGCCCCTTGGGCTCAATACTTCTAATGTGGCCTCTGATTCAAAAATGGTTTTGTTCAACTTTGTCTCAGGTCAGTCTCTTCAGGATGTGATAACATTTACTGTTTCTTTTGGTGCAGATTGGGCTGCTTCTACAAGGCAAAAATAAAGGAAAGCCATCGGAAGAACTCCATCTGTCGATACGGAATCAGATGAGAAAGGTCATAGAATTTGAGATAGTGTTGGCCCACATCACAACACCCATGGATCAGAGATGGAGTGAAATTAAACAGTATAAGAAGATGCCCATGAGAGAGCTTCAGCAACATGCCCCATTTGTGAGTTCTTTGGGGGAGTCAATATGCACATGAGCCAGTTGTTCCTTTGATTGTGAACAAGTGTTGACAACAGCTGGACTGGAAGGCGTACGTGAACGACGCGTTCGGCCTGGTGAACCGGAGCATCGACGAGGAGGAGCCCATCCTGATTCGTGCCTTGGAGTATCTCACCCGGCTTACAGAGTTAGTGAAGGTTCAACTGGCCTCAGATGAGGGGAAAATGTGAGGTTCCATCATCCAGTGACTGGGTGACAGTTCTGATTGATGGACTGTTCGTGCCTGCTGCCTGCCGATTCCATTTTCTTGATGTGAGTGTGGCTTTTTTCATGCATCCGAAGGTTTTTTTCCCCCTCACCCTTCATTTAAGTGAAAGGAGGATGCTTGCCCTATGTTAGTGGTATACTAAAAGAATTACTTTGGTACCATGATTTGAGTGCTACATATTGCTAAATTTTGTGCTGGCAGCAAGAAGAATTTCATTTAGAAATACTCATTGATTGATGCAAATATGACCTTTGCTGCTTCATATGAAAAGTTGAGAGGCCATGACAATTTGTGATTAAATTTGGCATGGATGTGGTTTTAGAATTGAGTGAATTGCCTTGCATGCACAGGAAGCTCAAGTAGCATTAGTGTCTGGCTGATGCCCGCCTGCTTTATGAGTTCTGCCTCGCATCCTGAGGGCAGGTTAGTCCTTCCTTGCATCTGAGATTGCTTCCAAACATGACCTGTCTTTGCCAGTTAGCTTCTGAAATGGTGTTACCATTTTCATGCAATTGTGCTAAAACAGGTGGGTGTTACGAAACTAGCCCTCATGTGAGAATACATTCACATTTATACCAGCCCTTGTGCATTAAAGTACTGTCCTTTCCCTGGTTGATGTGGGAAGATTTCATTCCTTTGTTAGGCTTTCATTTTTGGTTTTCTTGTTGGAGAGTCCACCTTCTGAACCTAATTTAAGGCTGCCTTTGCAGTAATTATATATTAAGCTCATATTTTACTTAATTTGTCAGATTAACACATTAATTGATTTAAATGCACATGACACTGGTTGCATGATACCTTGTTTATTGGATTCAATATACATGCATGATGTATTTGTCAGGGACAGCATATTATGCAATACTCACAATTTGCCCCCTCTTGTGGGGTTATTTTTAGGTATGGTACCAGGAACTGGAACTTATTCTTTGGATGGATATGTATCAGATATTGATGCCAAATTTCTTGTTTTAAAGTTTAGGATTCATTATTATAGGCAGAATATGAGAATTAATTACCAGGGATAGGAAGGTAATTTTCTATTGCTACAATATCTAACTACAATTGCTTTTATAATTTATTGTCACAAGTTATGTATTACACTCACATAAGTAAGAGAGATAGGAATAATTAAAGTCTTGATATCATGAGATAATTTGCAAAATTGCTCCTAATAATCTGACTCTTGTATTACCTATTCTTTCAAGAAATTCTTTTCATGAATACCATTTAAATTATTGGAAAATGAGATCCAATGAGGACTAGTGCATTATTAATTTCCATCAAAGTTATTTTTCAATGTGATTTTGTTCACATATTCTGCAAGAAGAAAGCTTCAATGAAATCTCATTCTCATACATTTTTTAAAATTTTCCCTGTTATGGCAATTCAGGTTAAAATGTGCGTGTCATTTACAGAAACAGGATTCTTCAAAGAATTCATTCCCATTTCCTGCAGCAGTTCTAGTCCTCTGTGCAGCTTCATACATTTCTAGTTTTTATTTTTACTGGTAGTATAATATATTCCATATTCCATGGAAATCTTGAAGAGTCTAAAAGAAATGTGACAAACTGAGTGAATGCAAGGTCTGGGTTATTGCATGGCGAGAGTCATCATTTTTATTGCTTTACTATGTTTTTGCCAGATTTCCATCACTTGGGTACACGGGATGAAACTTCTGGTGGCAAAAGGTACATTATGAAGTCTATCATTTTCATCATCTATTGAAGAATTGTGAGCCAAGGAAAATATATTTTTAATATCTGATTATTGGTATTTAATTGCTATGGTTTGCAACGTAGTTGTATGTTGTGCGATAGAGAACCACCACGAAAAATGATTTTACTGAAATGGTCCTGTTTGAGAATACCTGAAAAGTATCAAAGATGAATGGATGAGTGAAATTGTTTCAGTCAGCTGGGAAACTATATGATGTGGCACGCCGTGATGCGGCTGATCCCCCTGCTGTCGCAGCCGTTTCGAAATGCGGCTCGAGACTTCCAGCGGGCCCTCGTGGGAGGGGAGGGGGAGACGGCGAGGTGGCAGGATTGCATCTCTGGCACCACCAAGTTGTTTGGGGATGCCATGGGTGCACTGTTTGTGAGGACTCATTTCAATGGGTCTGCCAAAGCCCAGGTTAGTTTTTGGTGTCAGTTCATGGTGTTCTTGAGTTTCTGTCCTCATTTATTTTAAGTAAATTGTGCATTTAAAAGATTAACTGAAATAACTTTTAATGGAAATAATATTTTGCCTTTTAAATGATGTAATTATTAAGTAAGTGAATGCAAGTGAAATAACCAAATTGTTTAAATATTTTGTTACATATGGGTCATTCTATATGTCTGATCAACACACTTGGAAGACATTTTTCAGGTGACCCTTTCTGATACTGATAAAATTTGATGTACCTATCAACCATGGTAAGAAACTAACCCACACTGAATATTGGGTTCATTAGACCCCTGGTTTCTCTGGTATGTCACAATATTTAAGGCTGAAATGCCTTATTCTTGTACCCCAATTGAGTCTCCTCCTCTAAACTTCTGTTCTAATTAAGCTAGAGAGCTGATCTTAGCCTTATTTTTTAGTTCTTTTCCAGCCCTTTCCATTGGCATTGATACATTTTGTTGAATACTGAAAGTTATCATTTAGTAAGGTCATGTTGATGACCTTTTACTTCACATTATCAAAAACAACCCCTTTGATTTTGAAAAGAGTTGGGTAAGTAGTAGATAAGCCATATGGCTACCTCTGGAAAATGTTTTAACATGGGCACTTTCTAATTTTTTTTAGATAGTTAAGAAGATTACAATATGATGAGGTACAGGGTGCAAGAGGCTCAGGGCCCATGACTGCACCTTAACTCTGGAACACCAGCTAACCCATCCTCCCATCTAAACCTTCCCCTGTAACATCAGCAAACACGAGTTGCGTTGGGAGACGCAATTTGGCCCACGCACGTATTCTGGGAATTCACTACCTGAGTTTTGGCCTTCACCATTGGGGGATTGTTAATGAAGAGAATGCCAAGTGCTTAGGGATCTCCCTTTCCAAGCATGCTGGGGCTTGCACTTGGAAATAAATACAGGACTAGTTTGGGTTTGAACCTGGTACTCTGCAATGGGAGGCAAGCACATTATCAACCAAGCCACTTCCTCGCCTAATACAAGGGGCAGGTGAGTGGCTTAGAGCTGTTAGCATGAAATCAATTCAACAGAATATATTCCACTTCATGATTGGGACCTATAGGAATGTGTTTAACTGTGTTGATATTGTTTTCATTAAATTCCATGTAAAAATGAGTTATTTAAATTTGGTTCTATTTCATGCATACCAGCACTGTGCATATAGCATTGCACCTATATAAGAGGTTTTCAGTTATAATGTTTGAATATGCTGAAATATAATGTGAATGTGAATCAGTTGTCTTTGTAGCATGTCTTCAACAGATATGTGAAGTTGGTCAAGATGATAGCTGATAAATGTGGCTGAGTGAAACAAAAAATAATTATGCAGCTATTCATATTTAAAAAAATAATAGTTTTTTATTATCCACATTAAACTTAATTCTGTTTTTTTTTTAATGTTTATTGTGTGAAAGACTAGACATTGGCTACTTAGCTGTATATTTGAAAGGCTAATCAAAATTGTTTAGAAATATATGATTCCTGAAAGCATATGTTCCATTGGAGAATATCTGAATTTACTGGACTTCTGTAGCCATAGGACACTAAAAAGTGTAGACACCTTCACTCTTGTAGAAAAGCATTTGCTTATTTGAAGGAGTCAGGTGGAGAAAACAGCACTTCAGTGGAGATCTTATGTTCCAGCATCAGAAGGTTTGTGACGTGTAAAAGTGGTGGACGTTGGTACTGTGCATATGTTCTTGAGAAATTTAAAGATAATCAGAAAATTCTGGTTCATTCCTTAATTTACAGAGTCCAGCTCCTTCGACATCTTATCCTCACAAATCTGATGAGCCAAGAGTACCATAGTCAGGTCCTTTCACTTATTAACCTTTACAGAAACAGGACATATATACAAACTGTCCAATTTAGAGATGATGCATGCATTGGTATGTCTTCATATGAACAACCAGTACAGAGAAATTATCTTCAAGATGCTCTTTGGACTTGGTTCTATATGTCTGTTGTTTTGGTTTTTCTTTGCTTTTAGTTCCATGCAGTCCATTAAATGCCAAAGATCTAGATGAGCTTTAAAGCTCATTTAGATCTTTAAAGATCAACTCTAATGATATTGCTGGATACAGTTATGTTAGTTGCAATTAATGGTACTTGCTTTTGTAGTTATCTCAAGAACTTCTGGAGAGCCCAAGGTAAAATTTTAACCATAATGCAACATACATATCTTCCCTGCAAGCCATTCAATATCTTTCAAAATATAAAATAGTTTTTGGTAATACGATGTCAAAGGTCATTATGATGACCACCTCATTAAAAGTTTACTTTTAGCACTTATTCAATTCCCAGTCACATATATTAAAAGGACTTGAAAAGAGCTTTCGAATGAGCCCAAGAAGAGGTCTCTAACCCAAATAGAACAGAAGTTATGAGGGGAAGACTATCATAGTGGGGCAAGAAGGCATTGTGACTTGAATTTTCACGACCTCATATCTGAGGAACAATAAGTGTAATGAACCCAATGTGAGTCAATTTCTAATAGGTATAAATAAGCCTGCCAAATTTCATTAAAATCAGAGAAAGTTGCCTATTAACACTGTTGTGATGTGGAATGACCCATATCAAAGGCTTGTAGAAGCGTATTCAATATCGTTCAGTGGGGAAATATTAATGAATTGGTTTCTTCAGCAATAATTATATGAGGTGGAGAATGTTATCTCATTGAATATAATTCAATAAAACTTCAGTGCCTGTCATGTTTCTTTTGGATGAGGGGGGAAGGGTTCATTCCTTATTTCTTTTCAGGCCCAGGAGATGTTAAGTGAGGTCAAGGAAGCATTCAAGAAAAATCTGGCAAACTTGAGCTGGATGGACTTGTGGACTCAGCTTGCAGCCCTTGAGAAAATCAGCGCTGTCATAGACATGATTGGTGAGTGGAATGGTGTAGAATGTTTTGATAAAGAATGGAGAATAACATTACTGTGATCTTTCAGGTCATCCTGAATACATCTTGGACTCAGTGAGGATGAATAGAAAGTATGATGGTGTGAACATGAAGCCAGATGCCTATTTCAAAAATAGCATTTTCATGTTCCAATGGGGTTTTCGAAAGAACCTTGACAACCTCAAGAAACGCGTGGATCGCAGGCAGTGAGACCCTTGTTTTCTGTCTGATTTTTCTCTTCTAATTCTTGATTCTTTGTTGTGGCATTCACACATGTTATTTTTTTGACAGGTGGCTGATACCTCCACCCACAGTGAATGGGTATTATGCCCCAGGTTGGAATCAGATGGTGTTTCCTGCTGGAATCTTGCAGCCTCCTTTCTATTCCCCAGATTATCCACAGGCTGTAAATTATGGTGGAATTGGAATGATCATGGGACATGAGCTCATACATGCCATTGATGGACTGGGTAAGTATGAGTGTCATTTTCCAAATGTTGCATTTTCACGATCTTCGGCACAGTTTACTCCTAATTATTTTCTCTCAACTCTTAGCTGAGAACAAAGGCATGCACAAAAGTATTCTATCAGTATTGTATCTTGATTCCATAGCCTTCCATGAGTTGCTGTTCTTCACTGAACACATGCTGTATATTTCAACCCAACTTTATGATGGAATGAATAATCTTTTATTAGGGATTGGAAAGAATATATCCTGTTCATTGCCAGTTTTGCCCTATATGGAGGAAAAGTCACTCTGGATATACACTAAACAGACCCGAGGACAGCCTCCTCCAGTTTAGTTTGACTGAGACTCCCCAACTGTTCCATTGTGCTGCTGCTCTCATGTCAAGTGACTGCTCTCTGGTGACCCCTACCATGACTGGCTTTGAGAAGTTTGATGTGTTCATGGACCAAAGAAAAAAATGGAGCAATAGAGCTGTTAGTGACTTGGCTGTAGATGGATATGTTCACACAAAATCATATAACTTACTTAGTGCCTATCTTAGAATGAATGAAAGCTTGACCTTGATACAGGGCCTCACGATGATCAAGGTACCTTTTAGATGTCCCTACTCAGACTTTAAACCTTGAATATGGTTACTTATGGTTACAAATAGCAGTTTTCATCAGATTACATGGTCTGGGAAAGAGGAGGCTGTTATACTATATAAGGAGGATAGTTATCATACATGATTGTTCCGATGGCAAAAAAACAAAGGCATTACACAGAAAACAAGTGGTCTTCCATTAAATAACTGTGCAGTTCCCATATTTGGCATTTACAGGGAGAGAGTATGACAAGGACGGAAACATGAATGCATGGTGGAGTATTGGCACCCTTCACCGCTTCTCCCAGCAAGCAGAATGCTTTTATGATCAATATACCAAATTTCACATCAACGGAGAAAACCTGAATGGAATACAGACGCTAAGTTTGTGCTCAACTCTGAATGTTTTACTTCCACCATTTCTGAAATCTTCCCATGACTAATAAAGCTGGGATTTTCTATGCTAGGTGAGAACTTGGCTGATAGTGGAGGACTCAAGGCTGCGTACACAGCGTACAACGATTGGC
This sequence comes from Darwinula stevensoni, assembly GCA_905338385.1. Lineage (NCBI taxonomy): Eukaryota > Metazoa > Arthropoda > Ostracoda > Podocopida > Darwinulidae > Darwinula > Darwinula stevensoni. The sequence continues at coordinate 19,511 of CAJPEV010002305.1, read as the reverse complement.
TGAGCAAACGGCCTGATTTTCAAGATCTTTCTCTCCCTGATTTGAATTTCACATCTCAACAACTATTCTTCATCAGCTTTGCACAGGTGATGATATGATTCATTGTCAAAAATCGGATAATCATTAACATGACTGGCATGTTAATGATTCATAACTTGGTTTCTCCTTTGGAACATATCTGATCTGCAATATGACTTGATTAATAGTGTCAAACAATTACATGTTAATAGTGGTATGTTCTTTTTGTGGATAATACCCCATTTTTATTTTAGGTAAAATCATATTTTTGTGTTTTGGTACTACTTAGAAGCCATTGAACTACCATAGTTTGCCTATCATTCCAGGCTTGGTGTTCAGTGGAGACAAAAGAAGCCCTTCAGTTCCAAGTGGTGAATAATTATCATGCACCTAATGAGTTTCGTGTCATTGGCACGCTGCGCAATAATGAAGACTTTGGCCGGGCATTTAGTTGTCGTAAAGGAACTCCCATGAACCCTTTCAAAAAGTGCAAGGTTTGGTGATTCATTGGTTTGTTTACTTTTTCCTACGGGTAGTTTGTTTGCAGGCAATGAAGCAATATCATATGTATTTGTTGAAATTCATTTGTAATACATTCAATTGACCTTGAGTGTTTTTCTTTTTCCATGATGCTTCATAGACATTGCAAGCCTAAAGGCATTGAACTGCAGGCCTAATGGCCTCAACATTCAGAGACAGATAGGAGACAAATACTCTATGATTAATACTTTGTAGATGAAGTGATGGTGGTGCCAGGCTACGGTCCGAAGGGGTTGAAATTAATTGCTACTTCTCTACACGTGTCCTTTCATCGTTAACAAAGGAGAATGACAGAAAATTAGGGCAGCGACAAATGAGGACAGACTGGCGGCCTTCGTGAAATCTATGGCTTTGCCGCGATTCCGCTGTCAAGAGGGATCAGAGGTCGACCACTTTCCCCAAATCTCCTGAATCCATTTTCGGTAACATCCTTCCGGCTTTCCGACCATTCAGCGTCTGAGCCTTGCTGATATTTCTACTCGGTTGGAGCCGGGCTTGGGTGGATGTGGTTGGAGCCAGAAGGGACGTATAGAAATAGCAAGGCCGAAAGCGGATAGTGGGCAACCCCTTCCGGTTTCGTTGTTTAGCCGTGATTGAACAAATCACGAGACCTCGCGAAAGTGCTGCATCGAGGGGGTGAGCTGAATCATTTTCTTGTTCGTAGAAGTTCTTTCATTTTTGTTCACTCACCTTTAAAAGCGAAAGCTGTCGATCGCGAAGTTGTGCTGAGGAGGATCTTGTACAATCTCATTTTGGGTACTTTGTCGATGAGAGCCAGGAATGGAATAAACGAAATCCTGGGAAAACCCAGTCTGTTGGAATCATTGTCTAACGGCCACCGATTCCGTCCGACCGATACGAACCGTCCCAAAAAGGGCAATTTCTAATATCCTTTTTTTAATTTTCTTGTTTCGCGACGGTCAAGGTAGTTTGCGGGTAGCAATTGAAGTACAGCGACGTACGAGTAATACTGCCGGCCACGCCAGACGACCGCGAGCGTTACACTTACATACACTTGAATACTCTTTCATGGCCTATTCCTGTACCTCTGGTGAAGTGTCGATTAATTACTGTACTTGCAATTTGGAATTGGGTGTTTCAGCTAATATTTTAAAAAAAGGTAACTTTTTAAAGCACATCATTAAATGCATTTCCATCAAAGAAAACCCATGACAATAGAGATTAAGTTGGATTGCATAAACAATGTACTTGATGTACAGTAGCATTAGTTTTGATGGATGGATTCTCATTCTTGGCGATAAAACAAAAATACTTCAAGACATTTCCATAATTGAAATGGACAACTAGGAGGGCAATGCAAATGCAAAAATATTGGTAGGCTTTGGATAATGAGACAAACTGACAGAACTCAAATTTTTGCGGACTACTCCGTCACTCACGGACAGACCAAGTTGCAGGATTACAAGAGTGCATCCCAGATTTGCTGCACAGTACACAGAGTTTTGGTGTTCTCTCTCAGACCCCGAGAATAAGCAACTTAATATGCAAGATGGAGAGATCAGGTAATGCATCGAATACCCTGTCTGTGTAACCCCCAGGTTTCGTAAAATGATAAAATTAACACCAACATGAACACAGATTGAGAAAGAGTTGATGAACCATGAACATGGCTGGTACATAAGTTGAGTATACCATACTTAGGCTTAAAAAAAAAAGTTTCCATCACACCACTTTATTCAAAGGCAAAATGACATAACTAACTCATCCTGCAACGATGGCGCAGAAAACAAACCTCAATTGTGTGTCACATGTTGTTCTCTTCTTCACAAAGTGTCCTTGCCATATTTTCTCTCCTTTTCACATGCTCTGAATTCCAATCACTATGTTCACAGAAATGTTCATACAAATTCAGGATTTCATACACAGATAAGAATAAAGAGGCAGAGAAAAACTCCATTTGCAGATGCATTCTCCTTCAAAGGATGTAGTCCATCTCATATCGGACATATTGGTTCTTGGGGTCGTTGGGGACGCGTGGAAACCCCGGAACTAGTGCATCTTGCCCTCCCACGTAGAGTGTGTTGTACACTTTCCAGTACACCTCCCGCACCTTCCGTGCCGGGTGGAAAAGCCCCTGCATAGAAAACGAGTTTTATTATCGCATCATACAAGAACAGATTCTTAAACAATATTTTGTAAGATTTACCTGGAGTGAATACTGTAGCATCCTCTGGGGCCCCAGAGCGACTCGGAGACCATCTGCGCAGTCAAAGAAAGCTTGGACTAGGTGAGGTGAAGTCTCAAAGATATTAGGCCACACATGATTCAGGAGATGAACAAGAGCATCTTCACAGCCAAAACCATATACTCCTAATGCCATGTGCTTGATGGCTGCACAAGCAGTCTGCCTGTGCACCAGGTCTCTAATGAAAGGAAGAAAACATGTCAGCATAAATTAATATATATGAGTACATTTAAAACATTATGAGGGCCTACACATTTTTTTTTTCTCACAAGTCAACTACTAATTGATGCCATGAAAATACCTATTCCCATTACATTCCAATGTAATAGGAATTGCATTTCCATAGGTCATAGATTGTCTTAAAAAAATATCAAGGAAAAAGAGCACTGAAATCAAACAAACCTGTCCATGAGGGCATCCTCAAGGAGAGGTGTCACAGCATAAATGTAGTCTTTCCCCATTTCTCCGATGTACTCAAACATGAAAGACAAGGACTTGAGAACGCCATTCTGAACATTGAGTTCAGGGACACGATACTCGTTCATCAGACCAGGAAGGACCGTGAATGGGGAACAGGTCTCAGAGACAATAGCAATAGCTACGGTGGTGCACACACGGTTTTGACGTTCCTGCACCCGCAGGTTGTTCAACAGTGTTGCCAGTACATCATGAGGGCTAATTATAAATAAAAAAGAAAAAGTGTTAGGATAAAAATAAGGGACTGCAAGTCCTGAAATGCAAAGTAATTTACCCAATGGCCTTGGCTATGTAGCCAAATGTGTTGACTGCTGCACGCCTAATGGCTTTCTTGTGAGCCTTTAGTAATTCCAAGAGCTCAAAACAAATTCTCATCCATTCCCTGGCTGACACATACTCGGCTCCACGATCTGCTATGCGACCCACAAGATCGATACAGTTTTCTTGAACCTGAAAAATGAGCAAGATATCTGTCAGATTCATAAACCCAAGCATGATATGAATACCACACCCTTCTCTTGGGCCAAAATAATGAGTGCACTCCTATCATGAATCTGATGGATGGGAAAGGAGATGCATAAGGAACTCCAGACTTGCCTTCTCATGACGATTTTTGAGAATGGGTGTGAGTCGAGGTAGAAGATCTTTGATGGGAGGAGTCATCTTGTGCATTCCAATCACATTCACAATGGCCTTCAGGGCTCCCAGAATGCTTCCCAAAACTTCTGGATATTCCTCCCCCAGGTATTCATACAGTACCACTCCCAAGTGACCCATCAATTTTTCCTATATAAAAAAAAAGATAAACCATGGGTCTCATAAAATTACACTAATATTCTTATAGTTTGAATAAGCAGGCAGGAGAGAGTAATCTTACCTCCTGGCAAGTTTTCATGACGACAGCAGTCCTGGAGATGAGATCAGCAGCCTGCTGTCGCACCTTAGCTGATTTATTGTTCAATCGCCACAGGATGGTGCCGCAAATTTGTGGTAGATATGGCTTCACTCGCTTCCCTAGTGCATTCACAATAGCTCCAAAACCATTCAGCATTACCACATCCTGTATTTAAAAAAAATTTTCATGTTATAGAAGGTCTTCATGAAGAACACGAGATGCAATCAGTAAAGTGTAACTTGACCTCTGTTGTCTGTTCTTGGAAGGCATACAGGATACCATCAATGAGCTGTTCCTCAAGCCTTGAATCAATATCTGAAGCTCCAAGATTTGTCAGCACCTTTTCCAGTGTCTCCATTACCATCTTTCTGTAAGCTTCATTCTCATCCTTCAGATCATCCACGATACGAGTAACAATCTCACATGCCCCAGTCTTGTTGGCAATCTCTACTGTTGTATCTACAAGCTGGAAACAGGAGTGATGAAATTGGTCAAATAAAATAAAAATGCAATTGATACTGTCATATAACATTTAAAAAATAGAGGGATCAAAAGTACCTGGCGGTAATTGCGACGATCCAAAGCCATACGATGATTCCAGAAGTGTTTAAAGAATGGAGGCAGGATCTCATCCTTGATATATTGGGATTCCACACCATCAGTGGCACAGCACTGCTTCACCACCTATAAATACCCAAAAATGAAGCACATGAAAACCCAGAGCTGCAAAACATTTAGAGATTATTAAAAATAGAAGTTACCTTTAGGACAATCTTCTTCATTTCCTCATCGGGCGACTGAAACTCTCGAATGAGGATGATCATCACTTCCCTTGTGTAGTAATTGGCATACTCAGCATCCATCAAAGGAATAAGGTAACCAATGGCCTTGAGGAAAGCAGCCAAACCCTTTCCTCGATGCGTTCTAATACCCTTCCAGAGTGGCTTGAGGACTGAGTCAAAGCTTTCAATGCCATACGGAGTGGCAGCCTCGGCCAAGGCGGCAAGTGCCAAGGCAGTTATGGTTCGAACCTTCTGCTGCTCATCCACCAAACCTATAGTGGATATCATAATTTAAATTACAAGATTGTTCAGGTAGATATGACTCCAAATTAATCAAATACTGTACAAGTCTGCTCTAGCTGTATATGAAACTAACCATGCTCGATGATTTCCACCAATGACCGAAGATGAGGGAGGATAGCACAGCCCATCAAGATGGCAATTTGCTGCACAATTTTTATTCCTGTATGTCGTGCCTGCCAGCTCTTCTTAGATCTGCAAACAGCCTTCAGGAAGGGCAGGAGAGACGGGATCCCCAAGGCAGAAGCAACCACGGCAAAAGCACGAGCCGTTGTGTTACGCACGTACCTGGAGAATAGAGGAATGTGGTGAATTTCAGGCACCTCTAGTGTTACAGAATATTTAGGAAGACTCACTCATCAATGTTATCAATATCAGGTCTCATGGTTGAGATCATGGTGGCAAGACCAGCAGCCTTGGCCAGATTGGAGATGATTTCTCTCCCTTCCACACGGGCATAATAGTCTTCATCAATCAGCAGCGGCTCAATAACCACCAAGATCTAGAAACACAGATGGAATTTTCATCCCCAATCCCATATTCAACCAGGTTGCATAATAACCCATTAAGTTCCAAATTCTCAGAGGAATTTCTGAAAACATTGTGACTAAGACCATAATCTTCCTGTACTAAGATTTCTGCTGCATTGCAATGACATCTATAAAAATTTTTTTTTTTACACATTGAAAAAACTTTTTCAAAAATTGACACCCCATAAATAGGTTAGGATAAAATGAAAAAAAAAAAAAACTCTTTACCTTGTGAACGTAGGGTCTGACAAGATCATCAAGCTTGTACAAAACCCGATCTATGACTTTGACGAGCAAGTGTCGTTCCTGGTCCTCCAAAGTAGGAGACATGAGAAGTGGGAGGATCTGATTGAAGAGTGGGCCAGCACCAAACTCTCTAGCCTTATCAGTGACTTGACGGAGTGCAGCCTTTCGCATTGGTGGTGTCCCGTTCTTGATCTTCAAAAGCAGCTTCATGATCTTACGCTCTTTCTGTTCCTCTGGCGGAAGGCTCTCTTCATCAACATCCACCTGGATGAAGGATTGAAGCATATCTTTCAAACTCCAAGTCTTTTACAAGTAATTTAAGTAGAAACCATCCCAGATTTATAATAGATACTCCTGCTCTTGCAAACTTTTCAGACAAAAAAGACTCACCAGAAGTTTGTCAAAATATTGTGCATCCTCTGGCTTCAGTAGTGGAAGATTTCCCTTAGGCTGGAGGTCCACAAACTTGGTCTGTTTGTCTTCTGTCTGAATGTAGAAACCTGTGGTAGTGCTCATGGGTGTTGGTGTGGCAGTCAACTTCCTTGCAGGGGTTCGAATTGGCACATAACCTGCAAAAGAGGATGAGTGATTCGAAGATGTTCATTTGAAAAGGAAAACGCTCACAAGGGAATATTAACAACTCACCAGCAGGGGGCTGAAGAACCTTGTATCCAGGTGGAAACATAGATTCCAAATCATCATCAGAGAGAGGTCGATTCCTCTCATCAATTTCTTTCTCCCAACGCCAGGCTTGAAGCTGCTCTGGGGTCATAGCCATCATGTGCCCTACACAAGAAAACAAAGTAAAATGTCAGTTAACCAATCTCTCCTTGGAAAGAATGGATGACATTTAGATCATCTCTTCTAAATCAGGTCTTACTCACCAGGAGTTGGAGTAGCCATTGCCATGGCCTTGTGTCCAGTTGGGGTTACACCCGAAGGTGTCATCATGCCTGGGGTCACGGGTGTCATAGGCGTCCCAGGTGTCTGAGGGGTGGCAGCACCCACAGGTGTTGGTGTTGCCACACTAGTTCCACCAACAGTACCAGGAGTTTCATCCCAGCGGGAACGCCTCTTACTGGCTGATGGAGTTGGGGTTTCCTGGATCAGATCTCCAGCTGCACCTGTTCGATCTGTCCTTGGTGTCTCAGCCCATCCACTGCCATGACCAGGTGTTTCTAAAAGCAGAAGCCCATCATTGCTGCAGTTGTTTCTTACAAACAGATAATGAAGGGTCAGGTTGGGGTTTTCTTACCTCGTTCAGTCTTTGGCGTCTCATCCCAACGGTTTCTGCGAGCAGAGGGTGTGGCCTTCTCATGACCTGGAGTGGCATGACCAGGAGTGGCATCCCACAAGCGGGTGGATGATGGAGTGGCTGCCCCACCTGGAGTCTCCCCTCCTGCACCAGAACGGGCATGCCCTGGTGTTTCCTCCCAATGTGCATGGACATGTCCTGGAGTCTGTGATACAAAGTCAACGTGTGTTATGGTAAAGGAACCTCATGAATGGCACTATCTATTTTGCTGTTTGAATTTTGGCATTATATTATGCACCCTCTGAATTTAAATGTTACCATCACATATGCATGATAATGTGGCATCATTGGCCAATGAACCAACTAAAAATGTTCTCATTAAAAAAATTAACTACATACTGGATTAACATCATAACAAATGTGATCATATCTGTGTTAGTATCTTTTCATACATGGTTTACACATCATGTCATCAGGTGATGCAAACACAAAGGAGAATGAATTTGACACAAGTGTAAAGATACCGTATTTACTCGTGTATAAGGCGCATTTTTTCTGCATATTTTATTGTGTTCGATGAGGGGGTGCGTCTTATACTCGAGGAAAAAATTCTCTTTTAAGAGAGAAAAAAATTGTCAGCGTACCTATAACTCATTGATCACTAATTTGAGGCAGAAACTGTCTGCAGTCAGTCAGAACAGGAGAAATATAATAATTATAAAACGGTAAACAGGGAGTGGCTACGTCGATTCGTGGACTTCATTCAGTATCGGAATCAGAATCTGAGGTTTCTGGCGGCGTGGAAAATTGATTCGCGGAGCTCACATCCTCCTCCGAGGGGCCGTTCCAGAGACAATCATTTCTCATGGAAAGCTGCTGATGTTTTCCGACGAACAGAAAATCCAACTTGCTTATGAATCGCGTCGTTCATCCTCATGATGCATTGAATTTTCGATGGGAGATCCCGTTTGCTCTCGAAATCGTATGGGTTCGATGTCATACTTATGACCTATTGCATGGATGCCCAGCTCCTTCGCTTCCTGAATCACAAAGATTTCTCTGCAGCTGTGTTATTTCGCCGTATATTTCCATCCGTTTTCACGGATAATAAAACAAACGTTAGGGATACTGTGCCCCCCCCCCCCTGATAAAGGTCAGGACAGTGAATAAGAAACGAGGTTCGACCTACCTCAAGACAGGCTATACCCCTTATTCATCTCCCTTGTCCGACACTTTTCGCTACAAAATAGGGGGGGTGCGCCTTATACGCGAGGAATCTTTTTTTTACACAAATTGGGACCTCAAAAGCGGGGGTGCGTCTTATACACGGTGGCGCACTATACTGGAGTAAATACGGTATCTACTCACTTCAGCATCCCAATTGGCGCTTTTCTTTTGCTTGACAGCCACAGTAGGCGTGCCTTCTTCAGTTGTCACGTCCCAGCGGGCTCGTTTCCGGGGTGCTTGGCGAGGGACATCCCCGTTGGAAACAGTTTGGGTTTTCAGTGTCCCATCTTTTGTTTTCTCCACGAGTCTCTTACGAAGCTGTTATGACAAAAAGAAGAATCATTTAATGGTTCCCTAGGTCATGCCTTAAAACCAGGAGGAAAAGGATGGGGGGAAATGAACTACCTCATGCTCTTCTGCTTTGAGAGACTGTTCTTTTAGGATGGCTGCATAAGTTCTTGAGTTGATGTCAGGAGTCTTCCCACCTGCACACAAGAAAAGAGCAATGCTTCCAATTATCAAGGGGCACCAGCACCACGATACCACAAAGTTTTACAAGTTCTTTCCCATCACTCACGGAGTGGAACTGCTGTGTAGAACCTCCTTACAAAAAACCACCAACATATTCTTTACATTTCTTCCGCATTACACAGTTATAATTGATTGCTTAGGCATGAGAAAATACTTGGGAAATCAAGAAAAAGTCCCACTTCAATCACTTTCTTCTATAGAATGAGACATCCATTGCTGTGGTGTCTGCATCATGATTGAAAAGACTTAACCCTTTCAGACCTCAATTTTAAAAAATATAAATGACACAAAAAATGTTTCTTATTCAACCAATGAAATGCCAATCACAAAAACATCCAAACAAAACTCCAAATGGTCACAGGCACTCAGAAGCATCACTAGGCCTCGAGGCCATGCTTTTTCCCATATTGCCCCCCTGCAAAATATATAGGGAAAAAAAGTGAAACTCCTGAGTGACCCCCAGGACTGAAGGGTTAAAGTTTTCTTGATACAGGCAAATGGAACCCAAAGAATATGAAGCAGAAAAGCATTTAAAACAAAATTAAGAACACCGAACAAGCCATGATACTGGCAAAACCAGAATGGAAAAATACAAGGCGATTCCTACTAGACCTGATGGAAGGCCAAGAATGACCACTAAAAAAATAAAATCTCTGATGAACAGTCTACAGTCTAATTTACAGCTCATGAATTATGGCATTACATTGTACCTTCATATACATCATTTGAATGCTTCATATCCTCTAAGGATTCAACAAGATATATCAAGGAAACCTTTCCATGTTACCATGTTGCAAAACTCATATACCAAAGCACTGTCTTATTCCATAAAAAAAAGAATTGATTGAAATAGATTATTTTTTTGGATCACCCAGTAGAGTGGCTCATCAGATGCCCTTGCTTCATCTGGTTGTGTCACAGCTAAATTATGCAACCAGATTCAATAGTCAATATGGAACAAACCTCTTGTTCTCCCCAAGCCAGATCAAGCAATACACAACAGAGCATATAATTATTTGCAAAATGGGGATTCTGGCTCAAGGAGAAGGCTGTCTTGGGAGGACATAGGTGAACGTACGTGTCTCCTCGACCTTGACTCTTCACCATCGCCTTTTTTTACATAAAACACGTCGCAGAAGGAGCAGTGAGAACCTGAAATAAGGCTTGTGACATTAATACCAAGATAACCACACTCACACACCCACTCATTCAAGCATTCATTCCAGGCCACTGTTTCCATCTCAATCTATTCACGACCTTACCGTTCCGTCCGGCCAGCTTGCCCCTCTTCGCGACCACATTTTACGATGTAATGCTAAGAGATCTAAAAGAGCAAACAAAGTGAACAGTTAAGAACTGCCATCAAAATCTTAAAACTGCAAAATGGTGGAGAAATCAGGGCGTGAAGCAGCCTGAGGGCAGCAGAGATTGGCTCTTGGAGTTCACACGGTGGACTGTCATCAAGGGGAGGAAAAAGAGTCTGAATTAGTGTGTGGCTTCTGGAAAAGTCCTTGCACTCAAGCTTCCATTCAAACAACATGCAGTACTGCTATCAACTTCCCTCTTGCTTCCACAAGCACGCAAAAGCAATCACTCACAACCTCAGTTTTTATCACTCCAAGTGGATCAGGTCAATCAAATCTCAACAAGACTCATTTGTTAAATGTCATAGAGGGAAAGGAATATGATACTAAGAAGCAATTATCACATCCATAAATTTCCACCAGCACATTAGGCATAAGTTAGATGCTTATACTTGAAGATGTTCCAGTTCAAATAGAAGCTTGTCCTTTATACTTTCTCAGAGAACTAATTTAATATTTTATTCATATTGCTACAAGAGCTTGTATATTATCACGAGAAAGACTAAGGCTTGGAGTGATGAAATGTGCAATATGCACACATACCATACATCATCAGTCACACAGATTCAAGAGCTGGGATGGTGATAAAACTTAATGGCACATAAACCATGCGATTTCCAAAAGCATATAGCAAAGCAGAGCAAACTGCTATAATGCATTTTTAACAAGTGATTTCCACCATATGGCACAGGTCCCATGAGAAACCCACCATCTTAGGGGTTTCCAATATCATCCATACATGTAGGGAGTCAATGGACAAAGGAACTTTTAATACTTAGCCTTTCATTTTCTTCCAAAAATAAAAAAACTTTCTAAAAGAAATTGTCAATTTTTCCATGAAGCATCAGAAAGTCACCATAGTCTAACACTATCCCAGTCCAGGACCATCAACTCAAAATACTTTCTAAGGCTAACCTACAAGACACTAAAGAAACAGAAGAGGTGCTGAGAGAGCACTTAATGGATTTGCCATTTTAAAATTCTCATGAATTTCATCCCAAAGAAAAACTTATATATCCAGTCTTGACTAAAATTAGCACCAAATCAAAATCATGACAACAGCATTGGACTTGATTGCATTCACTTCGCTCCTCAGCCCTCTAACATATAATTACTTAAGAAATTAGAAGAGAAAGCTCTTATGATTTAGAGCAAAGAAACCTACCATCTGCAAAAGGGTCCACACGTTCCGGTGAGATGACGAGGCGCCTTCTCTTCTGCTTGTATTCATCCTCCCTATCAGCAATGGTGGGTCTCTTGTGCTCCGCAAATGGATCATAATCCTTGTCAGCCTGGAAAAGTCAAACATGCATACGTGTAGCCCACCTGCACAAAATCGCATTATGTTTATTTCGTGATGTTCTACATAAAAAATACTCAAAATAATGGAATGCTCTGGGAAGGAAATAAAAAGGATCTCACAGGCCTAAATGACACTTTAACAGTCTTGATTAGACCAAGCACATCATATAGTAGGGCCACTCTTTAGGCTGACACTCAAATGAACAATAACAAAGGGTGAAAAACGTCCTTTTCCCTTTGTGGCTCTGTAAGGAAGCCCTCAAGTTCATGAGATAGTAAAAACTTTTGGGTTCTTTGATTTTCCAGTGTTAGCACTCCTCTCAGGATCACCCCTCACCATAAATAGGTTGATGGATGGCGGTGGCAAAATCACCAGTGTCACCCTAAAGAGTGACTCAACTATACATACTGACATGTGGCACATATGACACAATGGCTGCAATAGTTGCAACAGGTACTTTGGTATTCCAGGTACATCATTAGTGGCATTTGATCATGTATTAAATGTTATGTAGGTCAATATAATCAACCATAAAATACTGAAGACTGAGTCAGAGTTTCAATGGCTCTGTATAAAAACAGTGTGAAATTCTTGCCAAGTACATAATCCTTATCTGTCTCTTGGACTATAGCTCTGAGACACATATGCTTCTATAATGATACGCTCACTTCATTTAAGTTCACCAAAGGGCCTGTAACAAGCAAAATTGAATGGATAATCCACATACCTGGGGAATGTCGTTTAGCAGTGCCAGTGGGGCTGTGTAACTGGTTCTCTTGTTCTCACGCTGAGCAGGTGGTTCATACTCGTCATCCTGAAAAGGTTCAATAATAAATTAATTTCATATCCAAAAATATAGTACTAGTACCATTCTATACTTAAGCCTAAACATAACAATGCCATAACTGTTCCACAATATATCAGCAATTCCTGAATGGTAGATAAATGAGGATTGATTCAGATATACTTTCTTTGCATAATATATTGGAATATTTCTTTGGATCCTAAATATGAACATGCTTTCAAACCCTTCCTAAAATACAACTATCTCAAATACTATGTTTTAGGTAGATGTGCATGCCATTATCTTGTGTCAAAGCTAGTGAGGTGCAGAACAACAAGGTGGCATGAGAATATGAAAGGGTGCAGGGTACCACTTTTGACTTTGAATTCTACTGCATATATGCATGGACTGAAGTTTTCAAATCACCCCTTTTTCAAAATAAAAATTGACAGCTCAATCAATGACAATGAAGACAACGAATGTTGACATGACATGATTCTCATAGAATATTTCATATAATGCACACTTTTGCCAATTAGCAGTTAAAAGGGGATAGTGTAAGGGCAGCTTATTTAAGAAAAAATACCTAATAAAACTTAACATATAAGATTCTGTTATTAATGTAACAGTTTCTGTAAAACTCATACAGATGAATACCTCAACAAATTATAATTACTATGAGCTCTGATAGTAACAGAGAGGATTCTCTATGGAATCCCTTTTTCCATCCAATATGCACCTTTCTCAGACTGGCTCTCTCATCAATCGGGAATCACATTCATACGAGTTAAGCTAGATTCTCTTGAATTGTGAGTTGCCACTTCATAGTGATGCACTTAGGCCCTGATGCCTTCTCAGACAAGGATGGGGACAACGAATGCACGACTGACCTCATTCTAAACACGAAACTATTAGGGAGATACAAGTAGGCAATCATTCAGGCACACTTATTTTGGTGCATCAAGCTCCCATCCAATGGAAGGTGTCAGACAATCTTTTCTTCCTGAATTAATCAGTTAGAATTCATTCTGATTCGATGCCACTAACACTGCAACAAGAATACTTTTGCCGATAGTTCATCTTCCAGGCAACTGAAGAACGCAAGCAGTAAAGTTTGATAACTATTGTGTAAGTACAATAGGATGGGGCCAAAAATGAGATGAGTGATAGGTGTTCAACCAAAACAAAACTACCGTTAGACCAAGATTAACGTAGCAGCATCGATTAGGCGTAAAAGTCCTTACAGGTCACCCTTAATAGGGCACTGAACTTCAAAAGTGTTAGGCCTATATCTACTACAGATCTGGCATGAAAAAAAGTGATTTGCTAATGTTAGTCTCGGGTCTAGCGTTAGCTATTACGAACAAACCATGAGGTTATCATAGGCCTTCTATATTACAACATCGGAATACAACTCACGTCCTGCTCCTCATTCGCAGCAATGGAAGTGACATATCCTTCAAATTTCCCTTTACCACCGTAGATATCCTTATCGAAGTAACCAGCTTCTCCCAAGCCAATGCGATCTGCTTCGGGTCCTCCTTCCGAAATCCCTTTCTTCCTCTCTTGAATTTCGCGTATCTGCGCTTCTATATCTGTAATTGCACCAAGAACGCCGCATTTTGTCACCACTGGATCATTATGAAGACGATCAGCTGAAAGAAGCATCCTAAAAAACGAAAAATTTAGCTGAGGGAAACAATAATAAAAAAGTCGGAACTCACCTTCGTGCGTCTTCGCTACGGTGTCCATTTTGACTATATCGACGAGAGCGTAGTGGCAACGTCGCTTACCGATGAATCCTCATTTGGTCCGATTCCAGCAGAGTGGCAACGGCGCTCACCGATGAGTTCTTGTTGGTTCCTGAATAATCCGTTAATACTTTTGTTTTTTTATTTAGTTAAATATTATCTTGATATCTTCATCTGAACGAATTTCAGCCTGCTTAAGTCATGCTGAGTGCGGAACATATAGTCCTCGTTCCCGTCTTCCACTGAAGTTCTTTGAAAATACTAGGTGAAAAAGCCCAGAAATAACTTTTTCGTGGGGCCCACGTTGCCCCTTACTCAAATAGTTGGTTTTTGCTCTATACTAGTCATAATTATTTCACACCATATCCTGAAGTTCAATATCCAGTGGAGGTTCTCCCATCGGCAGTACAGAACCTGTTCTATGTATAGCAACATGCCATGAACATGTTTATATGCACCAGATAGGCATGAGACACAGGACAGTACTAACTTCAACCTACCCTCAACTTTACTGGTTACAACACGTCAAAGAATGGATCACCTCACGGTTCTATGAAGTATCCGCGATAGCAGTTCATTAATTCCTAACTCATCAAGATGAGAATATCATGGAATTGAATTCATGGGCGCTCCATACATATTCTTAATCCTTTCAAACGAATTCTCATAGGGAATATGAGCTCGTTTATGGCCCGGGGTCCATGAATCTGCCTGAATAAGTGGCTAACAAATGATGAAGTGTCCGCGTTTATTGAATCTCATTGAGGCAAGGCGAGACATAGTGTATGATGAGATATTAAACAATCCTGCGAAGGACGATTCCAGGGAAAGAGGAAATGGAAATTTTGGGTACTGTGCGAAACGAGTCCCATATAACTGGTGGCCTAGCGAAGAACTTCAAGGCGTTGAAGTTCTCCACCGGGAGAAACGCAGTTCTGGACGTGGGGATATGCCCTGGTCGGGCCAACATCGTTCCCCGACATCCACGTTCCGCCGCCGTCTCCCACCATCACCCAGCGTGGGTCCAACGTAACGTGCTATATGGGAGGTTTTTAAAACCGTTTCCCTCCGCGCTCGCGGTTCCTGCAGGTCTTTCCTGTGCGGAAGCGTCATACGATGACACGTTGCTAAAAACATCTTAAAACCCTGAGATCTATTTAAAGAGATGCTATTGGAAGACGGACGCATACACGAGCCCGACGAAAGCGCGAGATTCTTTGTTTAAAATTCTGTTCTGAAGCCATTTTGAAGTCTCAATTTTCCCTCTGTTCCTCTGCGAACGTTATTGCCTATCCGATCTTTATTTAAGCTGTAAAGAATGGTTTGGCGCATTCCAAAGAACTTCATGTTTTCTTCTTCACACCGAATTAAACTTGGCTGGAGTCTTTCTGTTACCTTTCCACTTCAACGCAAGGCTTTCACGTACCGTTCCCACAACTTCGCCGCCCCTACGTTTCCTTCCTTGCGCAGCCCGAAAAATGGCAGGTTTTCAAAGCGGGTACGAGGAACGCATGCCGATTTCTCTAAGAAAGTCCGGAGATGATAGAAAATTTTGAGCAATTCTGAAGTGCGCGCTCGACAGGGAAACCCAGATGGGGTCGACCAGCGAAAAATCACATGCGGTTCCGCGCGAAGCATCAGGCTTTAAGCGACGACACGGGGAGGAATGCTTATAATCTGAGGAAATCAATTTTCCGTCCTCAGAATGTTCACGGACGGCGTGCAGGAACAACAAACGCGTTCGGACCAGCGCGCACGCAAACGCGAGGAGTGGGTCATTTCCCGCAACGTTCGCAAGATATTCACTTCTGGCGGAAAATTTTTCTATTCATCTCTCAAAACCGAATCTGATTTCATAGAGCTACCAGGTCGAACCAAAGCGAGAGACAGAATGTAGGAATCGCCACATTTGCCACCTTTCCATATGCCGAACGGAGAATTTTTACTTGGATTTCTCACCACCGAAACTGACTTTATGAAGGCGAAATGGAGAAAAGAAAAAGGCCCAGCAACAGAGTATAAAAAATACAGAAATCGCCACGTTCACAAGATTTCATCGTCTGGCCGAAAGCTTCAATAAAGAAAATAGTAGAGAATAGAGGTTCAACCTCGTGAATCAAGGAAAAAGACCTCATTTAACATCTAACAGAAGCTAAGCGTGACTTCCACCAAACTGACACTAAATTCAAGCACAAAAAATTATATAATCCCCAATCTAGAACACGTCTCGATTAATTTTATGTAAACATTCACTCTCTTACAAAAATCCCAAAAACATAAATTGTTCTTTCTATACAGTTTCTGATCACCCAGTGGTATTTATTTCTTTTTCCACCGACTTTTGTCGATAAGATGGTCAGCCTATTGACATATTAACAACTCCCTTTAAGAAGACAATAATTAAAGGACTTCAAAGGAAATCTCGAGAACATGGCAAATACTGAAATTTCAAAGAAATTAAGCGAAAGGGGATTTTTTTCTAGCTACGATTCGACATCAACGCTGAATGAAGTCAATTTCGTCTTCGAGAATTGAAAAGAAAATTGTTCATCAAGACATGGAATTCTCGCGAACGTGGCGAAGTTAGGCCGAAGTCGAAAAGCAGAGATATGAGCATTTTGGTGCCATGATTCGACACCTACGCTAAAAAAAGTCAGTGTCGTCTTTAAGGAGTGATTAGAAAAGTGTTTCACCAGACAAGGAAACCTAGCGAACGTGAAAAAATATAGTCGAACTGTTGTGACATGTGGTATTTCCAACTAAAATTCGACATTAACGATGTATGAAGTCACTTTTGCCTTGAAGAAGTGAATGAAAAAAAGATTTTAGCTTAAAATGCAAATCGCCGGAAAATGTCGAAATTAAGATGTAGTCAACATAAAATGATGAGTGGAAGTTCCAGCTACAATTCGACATGAATGCTGTATGAAGTCAATGTCTTCTTCATGGAATGAATAGAAAATATTTCTGCTAAACAAGGAAATCTCGCGAACGTGGCAAATTTCATACTTAGACGAAATGCTGTGAAATGGGTCTTTCTCGCGCAATGATTCGACATTAACAAACTTTAAAGCTAGTTTCATCTTGATGCAGTGAAAAGAAAAGTTTTCTACAGCACATGCAAACTTTGCGGATAAGGTGAATTTTGATTTTATTCTAAATGATGAGCAATGTGAATATTCTCCCAATTAATAAAGAAATACACGATATCACAGCATTTCCATTAAATGAGAAATTGTCAGGTTCCCGAGATTTAAATGTCTGGCAGAACAATTTCCTATTCACTCCATTAAGACGAAACTGACTTGAATCGAGGGTCGGTAAAGCCGAAATAACAGCATTTCGGAGTTGATACAAAGACGAAACTGACTATTCAACGTTGAAGTCGAATAGTAGCAGGAAAAAGTTCATTTCCCAGCATCACCAGAACATACCATTCCTCACGTTCGCAAGATTTCCAAGTGAGGCAGAACATTTTCTATTCACACCATGAAGACGAAACTGATATCATAGAGCGCTGATGTCGAATCGTAGCACGAAAAAAAAAGCACATCGGCATTTCGACTAAATTCGAAATTCACCAAGTTCGCGAGATATCTGTGAGGCGGATCAATTTTCTATCCATTCCATTAAGAAAAAACTAACTACATCCAGCGTTGATGTCGAATCGTAGCAGAAAAAAAAAAGTATATCGGCTTTTCGACTACATCCCATGTCTGGCGGAACAATTTCCTGTTCACTCAATGATGACGAAACTTACTCCCTACCGTGTTGAAGTCGAATAATATATAGGAAAACATCATTTCACAGCATTTCGACTAAATCCGAAACTCCTCACATTCGCAAGAATTCAATGTCGGGAGGAACAAATTACTCTCCAAACCATTAAAACGTAACTAAATTATTATAGGGGTGAAGTCGAATCCAAGCAAGAAAAGCACTATTTCACAGCAATTCTACTAAATCCGAAATTCACAAAGTTCGCGAGATTTCCACGTCTGGCGGAACAAAATCCTCTCCATTCCATTAAGACGAAACTGACATACAGGGTTGAAGTCGAATCCTAGCAAGAAAACCCCTATATCACAGCATTTCGACGAAAGCACGAAACTCGCCATGTTCGCGAAATTTCCATGTGTGAAGGAATAAATTCCTTATCACTCAATCATGACGAAACTAAATTCATACAGCGCTAATGTCGAAACGTAGAAAGAAAAAACATAAATAATTGCAATTCGATTAAATCCCAAATTCCCTACGTTAGCGAGATTTCCATGTGTGGCGAAACAAATTTCTATTCCCTCAATCATGACGAAACTAAATTCATACAGCGCTGATAAGAAATCATAGCAAGAAAAACCACATTTCACAGAATTTCGGCGAAATCCGAAAATCCCTACGTTAGCAAGAATTCCATGTGGGGAGGAAAAAATTTCTTATCACTCTATGATGACGAAACTGACTTCATACAGCCCTGCTATCGAATCGTAGCCAAAAAAAATTTAACACCATTTCGACTAAATCAGAAACTCGCCATTTTCGCGAGATTTCAACGTCTGTCGGATCCATTTCCTATTCACTCAATTAAGACGAATCTGCTTCATACAAAGCTGCTATCGAATCGTAGATTCAGACGAAAATTTCAGAAACGCTCGCCATCCGCGAAAACAGGACCAATTCTGACATTTTCCGAAATGGAGCTAAAACGACAAATGCAGCAGAATCCCACTTCGAATGTGAATCGCAGTACGATGAACTCATAATCTCAGGACTACGACAAATTTCAGAGACGCTCGCCATAAGCGAAAACAGGACCAAGTCTGACATTTTTCGAAATGGTGCAAAAACGATGAATGCAGCCGAATCCCACTCCGAATGTGAAGCGCAGAACGATGAACGCTGTATCGGGAAGCTACGACAAATTTCAGAAACGCTCGACATTTCGGAATACACGACCAAGTAGGGCATTTTCGAAATGGAGCTAAAACGACAAATGCAGCAGGATCCCACTCCGAATGTGAAGCGCAGTACGATGAAGGCTGTATCGGGAAGCTACGACAAATTTCAGAGACGCTCGCCATTCGCGAATACACGACCAAGTCTGACATTTTCGAAATGGAGCTAAAACGACAAATGCAGCAGAATCCCACTCCGAATGTGAATCGCAGTACGATGAACTCATGATCTCAGGACTACGACAAATTTCAGAGACGCTCGCCATAAGCGAAAACAGGACCAAGTAGGGCATTTTCCGAAATGGAGCTAAAACGACAAATCCAGCAGAATCCCACTCCGAATGTGA
>CAJPEV010002304.1:35946-46753 GCA_905338385.1 Darwinula stevensoni | reverse complement strand
AGACAATGTACAATACAGTTTGAATGCCAAGCTTCGCACACGGACGATCCTTCGTATCCTTGAAGGAAAAGAAACACCCTCCGTTCCTGCTGCCTGCCCTCCGATGACATCAGGCTCATTCCTGGCGTTTCAATACCGTTTGCAAATACGGCACCTCACGATGGGATACGCATTTCCGCTCCGGTATTTGAGCGGCATCACACATAGTTCCTGAGTGTCATAGCGTAAACTCAGGGCAAAAGTGATCATCTGTGATTTGTAAAAGTTACGGATACGAATTTCTCCGGACCTATGCAGCCGTGGTGCAGGCATTGGGGAGGCTTGGCCTGGTCGAGGAAGGAAGGAATTGAGGGGGAAAGCGATGCCATGTACCAAAAGATTGGTACATACTTGTAGTGGCAAAAAATAGTTACACTAGATTATCACGAAAGAATAATGATATATAGGGTAAGCACCCCTGATCGGTCTCAAGTTGTTGGCCAAGGCTTAAATCCAGCATAATTAGTTAATCTGGCCATTTTCAAGCATTCTACCAACATCTTCCCGTGCCGGGGAGACCTGTTACTATTTCCCGGTGTGTACACAGGGTGTCCACTTCCTATAGGTATCAATCAGCGTGACCAAAAATCGAGGTGTTTACGCTATACATATACACCATTGCATTCATTCCAGGATGAATTGTCCTGAGTGATGCTGTCCATGCCTGGCTTGATATATCTATACTTCCTGATGGTGTTCTCCCTGGAAGCCCCTTGTCAGTTAGGGGCAAAGAGGAATTTGGCACATTAGCCTTTGACACTGTCCTTGTGTACAAGACATGCATAACTAAGCCTGTGGTGCATCCCCATGGCCAACACACTTGAAATAAAACCAGTTTAGGTATTCTCCACAATCCACCATCTCGTCGTTCAACGAAGCAGGCATATTACAAGATCAGAAAAGATTTACCACTTGTGATGATATTGTTGGTTTTGGTCTTTTGTGTTGCACCACGAGGAAAGGTTCAAGATTTCCTGAGGCAAAACATGCATGCAGAAAGATTGTTCCCGTATCGACTTTTCATTATAGAGAAGTGTTGTGGGAACTAAGCCATGACACAAAACTGTTGATTTGCTATGGTAAAAACTTCACAACTTACCCCGTTTGACTGGCTTTGGACTGGATACAAATTTTTGGCCAGTTAATTACCATGGAAGGGTTCAGCTTCAGATTGCGCCTGAAGAGGGAGTCGAATATCCTCATCCGTTGTTCTCCCAGAATTTTTCAAGGGGATGAGTCCGCCAATTTGAAGAGAGAAAGATATGACACCCTTCTCTATCCGCTTTTTGTCTCTTTCTTGAGCAAGGCTGATAATGGAGTGGGCCTTTTCTCATGGCAGACTGTCATCTGGACCTGGCATCTCCACTGCTGTAGCTTCCTCTTCAGGACCTTCTGTCACCTGACAAGTGCAATACCAGGAAGAAAATCAGTGGTAACCTGAACTGGAGTGAGGACTGGTTAAACCGTTTGAGCAACTGGCGGGACATTTGAACTTGTTTCTTCTTGTTCATCTCTGTAAGCAGCTGGACCTTTTGTTTTTTAAAAGGCTTCATGCAGAGCTTTCCCCTGATGTATCTTCAAAAGGTCTCTTTGTCCACTCTCAAGGTTTGTACAAGCTTTCTTCCAGAATGCTCTGGATTTCGGAATAGCATTTGCCTGACTCGTTTCTGGAGCTTCTCATCCTGGAACACGGAAGGACGTCCACTTATTTGGCGATCTGCTGCTGATCCAAGCTGATTGTATCGCCGAATAATGCTGTAGATAGTAGTTCGAGGGGTTTTGGTGAGCTTTGAGATCCTGTTTGCTGGAAGACTACTCTGGTTTGAAAGATCACTGCTTCTCTTTGATGTTTGGGAACCATATCAAGAGCTTTCGACCTGAAACTTGGAAGGCAAAGAGATCTGTTGTAGATGTTGCTTCACGAAAAGAATCACCAGGCTTTCACTTGCCCAAACGGTTTTTTCAATAGGTGACCAAGGACTTTTGAGTCACCCTGTATAATAGGTGGAACATTAACATTTAAAAAAGACCCTTTAGGAGTTAATGGACGCAACGCTCGGTGTGCTGCAATACGCGTAATAATACAGAGAATGGGGATGGGAAGTAGCGAGGAGGAATGTAGTGTAAATGTGCGCTTGTGGTGATGGATTTAGTTCCTTTTCCAAGATGTATCTCGGGCAGTAATGAAAAGGACGTTTTATATATATACCATTGCGCTGCCTTGGATATTCATAATCAGTGGTGAATTGCATTCGCCCGTAGATATTGTGTATATTACATCATTAGAAAGCTTCTCCATGAAAAATGGGGATTCCCCTTTTCAAGCCGCTCTTTCCACATGAACTCGTCTACGAGAAAGGATAAGTCGCTGTGGAATGTACCGTTGTACCTCAGGGTACGTTTCAGGCTTGACCAATGCGCTTCCACGGCGTTGATCCTATATTGAGGTACCACCATGACTGATGAGTAGCTCGCTTATAGAGGGCCATAACACAATACAGAGTACATGATGGTTACACGTAGAATATGGCCCTTAATGTGAGGCTCTAGATCATCCTTCTTGCGGTTATTGACCAGAAGGAGATTTCCCACCCTACGAATAGCTAACAAAGTCCTACTGCTCAAGCACGAGTCTCCCGCGCTGATATTTCCTTTTATCAACGACGGACCCGTCGATTTGCACAGTCGCTCCTTCTCCACCAAACACGATGCTCTCTGGTGGAATATCAACGAGAGGTTATGAGCGGACCTTCCTAATTTATCGGTACGTTTATAGCACCACTGGCTAGTTTGGAGAATTGTTGCATAAGCAGCGATTCCAAGAGCCCAACAGAAAATGAGTTTCAACGTTTTGGCGAGGGTCTATTGAGGCACGTCTAAAAAAGGGTGCCCCTTCACTGAGTAAATCTTACGGCAAGGATTTCGGCAGCGAAAGGTTTATGCATGGACGTAAACCTTGTCCTTGATGAACCTCCAAATGATTGCACGTCAGGAACACCTACGATGAGTCTTAAGAAGGTCGACTCCTTGGAGGAGCTTGATGCACAGGCTATCAGAACTCTGATTGCAAAGCATCCGTATACTGATGTCCAAGAGAGGGTGTGAATCTGGTCCAAATTGCTGGAGCCGATATGACGGGTAAATTTCCTGTTATGTTGAAAGTTCTACGCCGACATCAAAGGAGTGGCTCATGGCATCCAGGAATACAGCCCTCAAAGGGAGGGGGCGGAGGGAAACAAGGCGTGGCAACAACCCTTATTTTATTAAATTACTTTCAACCTCATGGAAATCACTATTGTCTCGGGGTTTGCCCAGAATTGTTAATTTCTCTCCCCTTCTTTCAGATTCCTGAGAAATATTGAGACTTACTAATATGCAGTGCCTGTAATATTACTCCAAGCATGAGAAATCCTTGCAAGTGTGAATTCAGAAATGTAATTACGTATAAAAAATTATCAATAAATTAAAGAATCAGTTCCACTTATCAATATTTGGTGCTTCGTGAACTGTATCATGCCATGATTGTGACGCTTGTACTTACCCATATTTCGAAATATTTTGCACTGTTTTCTTCTCCCCTTAGAGGCCACAACTATTATGGCATTCTTCTAAAAGTTCCCTTTCCATCAACGATGACTCTTCTTTTCACAGCCTTCTCTCCCAAGTAGTGCCACCTACGCCATGAAATGTAGTAGTCAATTTACTAGTTCAATCATAACGAGTTCTCACTGTATATACGTTAACTCGAACTTTTAGGGACCGATCAAATTGTCGAGTGGAAGGCCTTAAAAGTGGACAATTAACGTTTAACTTTGGACCAAAATCAAGGGAAAATGAATAATTTAGGACGAGTGGTTAGGCTAAGGATCCGGCCTCACTCCACTGACAGGACAAGCCGCCTCAGGGGAGAACTAATGACAAAAGTAAATAACGGTGTTCAAACGGGAAACTACAATTATTTGCTTTAAGTTAAAAAATGAAACTGTATCTCAGATGAGTGATGACAGAAGGCTGATTTTTTCCTTAAAAAAAAGGAGCTAATGAAGGGTTGAACCCTCTCCCTGGCGGTGGGTTTCCGCCAGGGATTCCCAGTGGAACCCTCCAGCGTGAGGGCTGGCATAGTGCAAGACCCTCACGAAGCCAGTGTTAGTCAGTGGGAAGGCGTCTCGTTCCGGTCGAAGACCGAGGTTTCTCCATAATGTGTTACATGCTAACTTGTTACTTGAAGAGGCGAAGGAAGAGGGGAATTTTGGAGGAAGGATATTAGGTTGGGGCAGTTGAGACCCATGGTTATGTGATATTAGGCCCTGTCGATTAATTGAAAAAAAAAATTATTTAGGTACTTATGAGGTACCTATGAATTATCTGATTCGGATTTGCAGGTACCATCTGTTCAAAGAAAACTATGATATTAGGCTCCCTGCTTGTTCTGTATGGCATGCAGATTGAATAAGTCAGAGGAAGAAGTGCTTTATACAGGCAGGGCCGTCCAACAGAGGAGGGGCTATGAATATTGATATTAATATCATGCCATCTGGAGATGCAGGTGGTAGAGATAACGTTTGCAGCAAAGATTACAGAAAGGTTGGATGGTACCTAGGATGGCAGAGCCTAACAGCTAGAAGAGGCGCGAAGGTTGAGTTAATTGCAGATTACTGGCAAGGGCTGAGAAACCCGACTCCTAAGTCCCAAGGGTAAGGTTGACCGCTGATGTTACAGAGAGGGGGAAGGCAGGTGCCCTGAGAACTGACGAAGACCGTTGCATGGAGAGCTTGTTGCACGAAACACCAGGTTAAATGGCCGAGTGTATACAAAGAATGCTACGGGAGGCTGCTGAGAGAAGCAGCGTGGTAGGAGAATAGAAGAAGCGAAAGAGATGAGAAGGGTTATGGAATAGTTCTTAATAGGCACCCTGATACTTATTCTCCAGGCGGCGAGGCGACAGTGTATGCTGAATACGGGATACCCAGCTCGGAAATTTCGTTTCGGTCTCCGGTACTTTTATCAAAAGTCTGACATCCTCAGGGCAGTTTTCCTTGCTATAATAGGAGAACGCTTGTTCTGAGGCATGGATCGAGAGAGGTGTGGAGCCACCAGTACATTAATTGTAATCAGTGGGGAAGTATCTTGGTATGCAATATGCGAACTTGATACTTGGGCGCATAGAACGCACCGCTACGTCGAAGACTGTCTAGGAACTTGCAGGTGGGAGGGAGAGGAGGGGACGTTCTTCATTTATCCACGGTCTCAATCGCATGCACTCGTGGGCGATCTTCTAGGTACGTGTATTTAGGGGGCTTTATGGAGATCCTCCAATCCTTGCGGTGAGACGAGAGGATATCCAGGACTAATTGTGCGTCCTCTTCCAGTCTTACCTCGCGCTATCGTGTGATCCAGATTGCTGTCTCGTCTCCATACTGGCTAACATACACGTATGCAGGCACGGCTTAATGGCAGGAGTGTACAGGTTGGTAGGACGCACCTCACTGACGGAAGACCTAATACATACGGTGTGTTGCGAGAATAGACAGAAGAAACGGCTGCGAGACCGGAAGACGGAAAAACACCCCCCCCCCCCACAATAGGGGATTCCTCGGGCACCTTCTCGTGAACACAAGTGAGCTGCAGACTCTAGCAAAGGACTTGCTTGTGTCCCTGAAAAGTAATATTTTCTGGTAACTTCCTTGTGGACCCTCATGCAAAGTGTTCACGCAACCAAGGTGTTCAGGAATGGCTTACATTCCAATGAGAACTTGACAGCCTAGCGACGGATTGATCTCTTCACAGATTCAGTGGCATTCTGGGTATAGGAACCGCTCACCACCAAAAAGAGGAATTTCAATGAACGATAAGAGAGGGCTCGTTTCATGAACAAAACGATTCCAGGGTTTCTTTGAAATAGAAGGAAATTTTCGGCTACGGCGTCGCACTGTTTATGCTGCATAAACAGCGCGAGCAACCGTAAGGGCTCTTCCCAATATGTGATAGTCATGAAAAAGGACTGCTTCGTTCTTAAGTTCAATTTCTGAATGTTAGCACCATATCCCGTAAGAAGGCCTCGAATGTCTTTCCCGGATTCGATCCGCTCCTTCATATCCTGCGGCGTGCCACGAACTTCTTTGAGTACCTCCAACTTCAAAATGGTCCACAAAAACTCGATCAGCTGGATGAGGGCACAGCTCTCCGAATGTTTCGCGGTTTCTATAATGTACCCCAGCGGTTCGATCCTCTTGTATGCAGGCCATCCATCTAAATGGAGCGATGTACCCAGTTCTACTTCTGCCTGTATATTGTTCTGCAGTGTTCTGCGGTCCCGCCGATTCACAAAGAAGAATCGAAGACCCACGACGCTGCTATACCGGCTTCGTGGGAAGTCCAAGGTCCTGCAATACGCCGTCCGTAATTTCTTCTTCCCTCAGGAACGTCTGCAGCCCGATCTACATCCTCGGAGCTCACGTCGCCTGCCTCTGGCTCTCGATCTGCAAGTAGCAGACGCCTTTTGCTTTCCGTATCTCTCGAATAGTCTCATCCATGTAAACTATTCTTCCGGGTCCACCCATTTTTCTCACGTCTGGTTTAACCTATGCCGCGATGTCCCTGCCCGTATGTGGACCAATCAACCACAGCCTGAGGGTACAGTCCCATGGTGCACTTAACATTTGGTAACGCAATCTGTCCCAAATTCAGGTAAATAATCTCCAATATCCTACGTATGGAAAGATTGCTGTAGGAACGACCCGTTATGTCCCTGTTAGTGCAATCCGTACGGCGCAGCAATGACTTCACCTTTTGGAAGCCCTCCTCCACGCAACGAAAGCAAACGTATGAAGCCTCGCTGCCATCCACCTTCCTCATCTTTCGCGTGTGGAACCTGGTCTCTCCTCCACAGCCTTCTCGAATGCAAGCGGCTGGTGTAGCTTCGTCGCCAACAAGTCTGTACTCCCTCTAAAATGCGACGGCACTCTTGTCGCGCCGGGTAACGGAATAAAACTTCGAGAAACGCGTCCTGTACAACAGATTGTTTTCGAGAATTTAATGGATTTATAAACTAAATTTTCAGATAAGAGTGAAGAGTATTATGACTTCGAGTAATCCGCAAGAAAGAACAACTGCTTTAGTCATAATCTGCAAGCAAGGATTATGCCAGATTAGGCATCACGGCGCCTGTTAGGCAACGAACCACTGGTAACTCATACCTCATCCTTGTGCCCTTATGTGTTTGCCAGGTCTGCACCGTGTCCCTTCGGGGATTCCTCACGCCTTGTTCGTCGAAACTTTGGGAGTAGTTTTCCTCACTCTGGGCTTTTCTTGGGCATCCCAGGATTTGTTTAGGAAGCGCGCCATTTAAAAGTCAATGTCATCATGGGGTATTATAAGTTATGCGCATCACGTGCACACATGTCGCTACGCTGCTTGACATACTAGGCCCGCATCTGGTGTGCCTGTATCAGTCCGCAAACCCGTACGCGGTGATGGCAGCGCTATCTAACCGAAGCCGAAAGGACTACAATTCCACATTACTTCCTGTAAAGTCGGTGTCCTTGGAGAGGTCATGTTCTTAGCGGTAAGAGCCAAATGTAGGTTATAAGTAATTTATTTTTCGAAAAATGACTCACCCACGTTGCCATTTCAGCAGGAAACGGGTATTCAGTGAAATGTTCATGAGCAAGAGTAATGCAAGAATTATCGATTTTCGAGCCAAGAGAAAAGCATCCGGGTTAAAAGGAACTGAAAACAAATTTAATGAACAAAGAATGTCACGAAAAAATGGGAGTTTTGCTTCCGCGTAACTTCTAAAACGTCGAGGAATGGTGCGTTTTTGTGTATAGTCCGTCACCAACCTTCCGCCAGGTGGTTTTGTAGAAGCGCTATTCGTGTCCCCCTCCCTCTCTTCACTATCCCTGTCATCAAGACCACTCAGGAGCCTCCCATTCTTTGTGTGTTAGGGTAAGTTCCAGAAGGAGTTCCAGCACTCTTCGAAGGTCTTCCAAGTACACCCCCCACTCGACCGATCGGATCATGTGACCTGGCAGAATATGCTTCAGGATGATGGGAAGCAAGGTTCTCCGATCTTGTCTTTCCACAAAGAAAAGACAAAGATTCCACCATGAACCTCCCCTTGTTGTTCTTGCGTCGACCCCTGTCAAACAGAATTGACAGTATATTAGTGACTTGGCTTGGTGGCTTGGTAAACACGAACCGGAAATAGCTCTCATCAATTTGCACGACCTGCTCAGGGCCGCCTATCGGAGGTAGGTTTTCCAGTTGGCGGTACAGGAGCTCCCGAATGAAATCCCGCCAGTCAACGAGGGTCTTCTCAGGTTTATAGTTCAGCATGGAGGCCAGTGATTCCTGTGACTGTCGGATCGTCTGGTCACGTGCCCAGCAATAGAAACTAGGAAACAATAGACAAAACTGTCCAAAAGCTGATCTTGGAGCACGAAAGAACTTTCTTTTCTTTCAAGGATATCAATGTACCTCCATTTCGGCCTGCTGCCAGACTCCATGACATCTGGGCCATTCCTGGAGCTCCAGTACCGTTTGCATTAGCGTCACCTCACAATGGGGAAAATGTTTCCACTTTGGTGTTTACTTGTGGTATCGTAGAGGGTTCCTTAGGAATATCGCATAACGTCACAACTTGAAGTCATTCAAATCGCATGCAGACTTCAACCGCAGTTGGAAATTCCTATGGTAGCATACCTGGGCAGACGGGGTGCTTGCAAGGAGGAGGGTGGATAGGGCTGGTTTCAGGGAGAAGGTGATGTGTCTTGGCGGAGGCAATGGCAAATTCAAATGTCAGGATCCCTTTCGGAAAGGACCAGGGGCCAGTTTCTCGAAGCTGCTAAATCTTTTTTTCTTAGAAGGACCCTTTAAGAAGAGTTGGAGAAAGTTTAGATTTAGATGTTTCGAGAAGCACCATTTTTATACATCTAGGGGTGGGAATCCGTCCGTGGGGTTACCGGTGATGTTGACACAGATGCTCCAACTTCACCTCCTCCACTTACCCCGTAAGGGTCCTCGACGTGAAGACGACGACACGTACGAGAGGAAGTTGCTAGCTTTAGAGGAGCAAGAAATGCATGCGCTCGAGAGAATTTCTAAATCTCTGGAGAGAATAGCGAGTCAAGGGGTGCAACTTAACACCAAGGAACACGAGAAATTGCAAGAGTCTGAGGAGGCTACACCAAATATAACTTCTATTGTGGAAGCCGTCGGATATGCTTTGATATAAAACACTGTACCTAAGGCCAATGACGAGGATATCCCAAAAGGTTTACTCAGTAAGTATTTGAGGGGTTTTCTGCAAGAGCAAGACTGATGTCGTCGGGAGGAATAGGAATTGTGGAATGATCAGTGTCATCTCCATCTATGGCGTTTGCTTCACCATAAAATGCCAATCCTGCCTCAAGACATAGATTGTGGAGAATCACCGCCGACTTGATGACATTGATCGCCCTCTCCAAATTTCTGACTCACAGTACCAATAGTGCGGCTGGGACTCCTAAATCGAGCTTTCAGTGATCCAATAGCTCTTTCGACGATAGAACGAGCTCTTGCATGACAATTGTTGTAGGCAACCTCTTCCTTAGTTTTTGGGTTAATCATGCGATAACTTCGCTGTGGATATCCAGAATCTCCCAGCAGCCAACCATCTCCGGGGATTTGCTTCTGACGCAGCTTCAAAGAGAGATAGCTGCTCTCAAAAATGAAACTGTCATGGGATCTGCTTGGATAGCCATCAACGAGACTCAGAATCTTCATTTTTGCATTGACAAAGATTTGTAAAATCAGGGAGTGGAAACCTTTTCTGTTCACGTAGAGGTATTCCCTGTCCTTGGGTGGTTCAATGGGGATATGGGTTCCATCAATTGCCCCGACGACATTGGGGAATTGAGGGAAATTTTACAAAATCTCGCACGCGCCGAGCGAGAATTTCACTAACAGTTTGAATGGCACGGAGAACTTATGACTTGGAGATAGCTAGTCCATCTCCCAACACGGAATATCTGGCACCGGTAGCGAGGAATCTCAATGTACAGCACACCATTAGTTGAAGAGGCAAATGCTTGACTTCTGAAGTACTTCATTCTCTTTGAATGTCAGCACTCACTATGGTACATATATCCAGGATGAGGGATCTCGACAGTCGACATCGATGTCGTAGCTCATCATCCCTATAGTTTTCAAGAGGATTAAGGCGATCACGAAAAACGCGCTCCCTTCTCAGCAATTTTCTCATGTGAAAACGTTCCCGTGCTGACATGTCTCATGCGAATGGTAAAGTGTGTGGGACAAATGTTACTTCGAGAAACAAAATATTTGCGATCTAGAATGATAAGAATATCCAGGTCAAGCTGATAATCGTTTTAGAAAGGTTTAAGACACCTCCTTGGCTGTCTTTTTCCGAGCTAAAACTTTTCTTAAACGTAAGAAAATATTTAGCGTAGAAAAAGTTTAGAACTTTCGAGAAACCGCTTTTGAGAAGGAAATAAGAAAAATATTAGAAATAGCCGCGTAGATTAGAAATAGCACGTTTTAAGAAAAAGAAAGGATTTAGAAGCTTCGAGAAACTGGCCAAGGGGCGGAAACTGGCGCTGCTGTCGCGGCACCTTTTGAAGCCATCTTTTTGGGGTCAAACGAGCCTGTAAAACCACGTGGTACCCATGCCGGAGCATTTCTCTGATCCCAACCTCAGGAATCGTGGTGGACGTCCGCCCGAAGTAAAGCTTTACGAGCACACTTTTCACAAGGCAAGATAGGTATA
>CAJPEV010002304.1:0-34994 GCA_905338385.1 Darwinula stevensoni | reverse complement strand
AAGTGTGAGATGAGTCTGGCAATGTGTAATTGATAGAAATCGGTCAGGTGTTTTGGCCACTAATAAGTACTTATTGGCCCTTCAAGTACTTCTTACTTTACACTCATCCAGTCCGCCACGTTTGGCGCATGGAGGCACTCTGGTAGAAGAAACGAGACGAGTACAGTGGCACTTCAGAATCGGTCTTGAAGTTTTCGCTCTAGGCCTGCAAGTATAATTCCCAAAGAATGGTCCTCAACCTTATACTTCCTGATCTGCGAAAGTACTTGCCCGTTAAAGGTGAAACTTGGTGGACTCGAAGTCCTGGTTAGCGGCATGAAGTCTAACAAATACTGGGTGAACGCAAGTTGCGTAGACACGAGATGTGAGAGGGAAGTTTGTATGGGACATGTGGGCGGGGCCTGTCTTTGACCCCAAAAACATGGCGTCAAAAAGCCCCACTCTCGCACCTACGACTATCCAGTCTAGTTATACGTAGTATATACATGTCTATGAAACTGGCCCCATGAAGCCTAATTTCTACAAGCAGGTTACATTTCCCTCGCTTCGGTGCGACGGGGGCAAAGTGATATAGATAGCGCTTATGAGAAGGTGGTAAGTGCGAGAAAGTTGAAATGGACTAGGTTGTGACAAGATATCGTGGCATTAACGTGTGGCGATGTGAGTAGCGACAACCTCAGGAATTAGTGTGAAACTCTAGTCCTTTCGGCTTCGCTTAGGTGACGATGCCAACATTGCAGACTAAAGCCCCTAGAGTTTGGCCAACTCCAGTCTATATTTTTAACGAATCTGATTGGCTGCCGCGCCTGGGCGTCATTTTGAGTCCAGGAGCCCAGCATCGGCTATATGGGAAGGGTCAGTCCCTTGGGCTTTTTTGGTGATAATGCCCTTCTGTGTGGCTGTTGGATGCTCCAACAGTAGTGAGAATAGATAGAGTATTTCGCCTCCTATCGAAGAGGAATCGTCGGGCCCTTTGGGCTGCTAAGGTGAAAAGAGTGGACACCGAAAGCGAATTCATAGCTCTGTGATGTCTATTGTCTGGTCTAAAAAAGTTATGTAAAGAAACTCCCCCTCACTTCAGAGTATGCTAAGATTATTTAGACCTGTGATGTAAGTCTCTGCTGCTTCCCGCTATTTTTTTTTGAAGACCTATAGGAGGCCAAGATTTGCTACCGCTTTCGCTCATCAAAGTTACTTCCCAATTTTCCTCGCATTTTCTCCATATCTTGCCCATATTCATCTAAGAAATGTAATCTTCATTTATCATCCCTTCCACACATATTTATCTAGATCACGACATAATTGAAGTACTAAAATAGGCCAAGCACGCATAGATGAGATGGATGGGTTGGTGAAATCACAAACCCGGGCCTGGCAGCCTTGGATGCATTACTGGTACGCCTAAAATCAGCAATATGGAGTTTATTTTCTAACAACGACTAGCTTCTCTTCCCCCGTGGATGAATGGCATGTATGACTGGCTCATCAAAATATATACTTGGATTAGTCTTAGTTATATGTAGGGATTTTTATAAATTCATATAAGGAATGTATCAAATGTCAGCCGAGGTGCAAGAAAGGCATTTGAAAGTAATGGATTATGGACGGTGATGTTTGGGAGTGCATCTGATCATTTGGTAACGCATATGCGCATTCAGATCTGGATATGTTGTCAGGGAATTGCGAGAGAGAACTGGGAGACTGAATGAGGAGGAATCAAAATGGCGCTCAGTGCGGGAGTTGGCTGGGCTCTACTGCAGACTGTTCTACAGAACAGTGTGTTCCAGGCACACCAGGTGAGGGCCTAGTATGTTAAGCAGCGTAGTGACACGTGATGCAGTTTATGTAGAAATCAGACATGTCCATTGATCTTCGACGGAACGTGCTGCAATCGTTTCAGGTGCGGGATATTAATACTTTTTTCTCTAAAGGACGTTTCTGCACACGCTTTTTCTTACTAAGCTTTAAATCATGCGAAGCCTCAAAAGAAGGGAATGAGAATAATCATCCCAGCGATTTCGAAATTTTCGGCAGTTACTATTTTTAAGGACTGGAACGGTAAGGCTGTGCGCTCGATTCGCCAAGAGACAAATTGCTACTCTGAAGAAGCATGAAAGCAAGTGAAAGTGTGGCAGGAGAGGTTGCAAATGCATGGTACCATTAGCGCATTGGGCTTTACGTCTGTTCGGAAAAGAGAAGTCTACCCAATACGCATATCGGGTTACCTATGCAACAACGTTCAGGCTGTCTGCAGTGCCAAAGGAGTCTTTACCAGCGATGTCTCATCGTGGCCTGGATCGGTACGCGATAATAAGGGAAATTCTGATGTGAAGGCTGTCACGAAGGGGAAGAGTAATTAGTTGTTGGATGATCTAAAACCTTGGTTAATAACTCGGTTTAAACATCCCACATAGAGAGAAGAGGCGTATAACCATTTGTTCTCACGTGAACGTACAATCATTGAGTGTGTTTTCGAACAGGTGAAGTAATGATTCCCTATACTGGGCTACAAAGTGAGAGCGACAACCGTCTTTGGCGATATTGTGGAAGACGAAATTAGGAAAAGAAGCATAGTAGTATAAAAAGGGTACGTTTCACGGGAGGCGTAATGGAGGCCCAATTTATTATTGATTAACCTCAAATTCATATTAAATAACCTAGGATTACCATTGTCAAACATGAGTGAATATTGATTAGAGGATAATATGTCATGTACCTTTGCGATACGATTTTTCGAATTGAAATTTATTAGGGTATGATTCATGGGCGTTACTTGATTCGTGTCGATTTGTCGAGCGTGAGAGGAATGAGTTTTGTATTTATCGATGTAACCGTATGAAACGATTTTAATATTGGGAGTTTATTTTGATCGAGGGCGATAACGAGTTGAGATTAAGTCAAAAGGGTACGTTTGATGAATTGGCTACGTCAACGTGTTCAGACACGTTGATGACGTCTTTATCGCGTGCCCCCCCCCCCCCCTTTCTTACGACCACGGTCACCCCTGAGGGTCATGGACCCCCTGAAACGGGGGATAGGAGTATTGTGCGTGTTGAGAAAGGAAGTACATTACAAAGACGATGAGGTCAGCACGTCTTTGAACAATTTCAAAGGTTGTACATCTTTACAACAACGGCCCTTCACTGTCAAGGACGAGTCTAAGATGGGAATTGTGTGTGTTTTTATGAAAGAAAATATATGCAAGACCCAGAGGTACGGTTGCCTTTCACTTACACCCACGGACATGTGTAGAAGGGGAGCAACCAATCAAAGAATAAAACAAGCGCAACGATGGAAATAGAGAAACTTTATTAGAAATTACACATCAACAATTTCTACATCAATAGAATCTATATACCAAGAATAAGGGAAAGTTTTGAGTGAGGATGATGATTGTGATGTGAATAGGTTAGCTATCTAAACGTGAGTTGATGAGAGGAAAAATCTTCACACAATATGAAGTTCTGCAGTTGGAACAGGCTAGGGGGTAGGGAATATGATTCTGGTCGGCTTCAATCGTTTCTGTAAAGGAGGAAAGCTGTTATTGAGAGTATTTTTCAGCGAGGAACATATAAACATTTTTTTCAGTGAGCTAATTAACTTGTACGGATGGGAAAAGGTCAGTGCCTCTGATGATGAATGCATACAGGGATAAAAAGATTGTATCAGAAACGAAAATGGTATTACCACTGGACATCATATTTTGCTCGAACTACCTCCGTCTTGAGACATTTTTCAACGTCTGTCTCGTTTGGATACCATCTCACCGACAAACGTAGCGACCCGAGTTTCTCCTCGATGGTCTTCCTCCTGAGTCGATTCTCTCCTTCGAGTCTGAGCACGATAGTATGAGGAGATGTTGCCTCCAATTTCACATGAGCCAATACCGATAAAAGCACCAATGCATCATCTCGCTCTTCTGCAGAGTGTACCCTGATGATGTACATGATCCTAGTAAAGGGAAGAAACTCGAAGTAACGATTCATTGAATCCAAATCATGTATAAATAATTAATTTCTCTCAGGAGAAAACCTGAATGTCACTGAACCATGAGTGTCTCCACGTGAGAGATGGAATGTGTTTTAACACATCTCTGGTTACTTTGATCATGGCTTTGCATCTCTCGAAAAATTAATGTCAATAATCAACGTATTTCTAATATATATTTTAGTTGATGAAAGAAAAGTTAAATAATGGTAACTTTTAACTTTTTCCTCCTTTCTCCTCGATTGTCTCCCAATCTTCACCATAACTGTAAAAGAAAATGTTTAATTACATGAGAGTAAGACGGAATTCAGGAAGGGATATGCAATGATCTTACTAATTGGCCTCTACAGTCTCAAAGTATTTTAAAGATGACATGATTCCATCCACTGTTCCCCCTGCACCTGCTCAAGCGTTTACTTTGCAGGAAGTTCCCCTTAGCCATGTATTGATGACCTCTCTTCCGAGGGCTATGGTGTCACCGCTCGGACGAAGCAAAATAATTCTTTCTCGAGAAGTTGCTTCAATCTCCACGATCCCACCAATGCACTCCTTAACCCATCTTAAAAAATCTTTGCATCCGGTAATGTCATGAAATATATCAAAATATATGTGATGAACAGCATATTATAATTTAAAAAATGCAATGCGAAAGTTTCGATTAGAAAACTCTCCTAAAATGTGATGAGAGATAATCGAAATTGTCTGAACTCACTGTATGTAGGTGTATATAGAGGATGGTCTTTACATCAACTTCATACAGAAAGAAGTGAGGAACTGCCAGGGGGAAACTTGCTACGAAGTGATGGGATTTGGCTTTTCAAATAAACATATTTTGTTAGGAATGGGGGAAATGGAAAGAAAACATTCATCCCCACGACCTTGTCCATTTGTCCCGTGATGATCAAACCATACAAGGTTTTAACATTACCCATCGTGATATCCCTGCAACCGAAAAAGATAATACCAAACCTAAAAAGAATATGAGCTCAGCATGTCTTTTAATAATTTTAAAGTCGTAACGACCTAGTATACTTCCGAGAAAAATACCATGACTTCAGCATCTCTTTTTCAAAGACACGTTGACCTCGTGTACTTGCAAATGATACTCCTATGTTGTCCTTTATTATTTTTTCTTTATTCCGATGTGTCAACAAAAAACGTTTCACAATCGTGTCATGGAATGATGGGGGAAGATGAAAGGGATACATTTCTTTCACGCTGTGGCCAAGACATCGACGAATGAGGTAGAAAATGACGTGGACCCCGCATGTTTTTGCCCTTGAGCTCTGAACTTGAACGTCGTTGTAGACAACCGATTTTCCCCCATGCTCGCTCACGAATCTTTCAAATGTATCTCCATAAAAACCTGGAAACCGACCGAGGCTATCAAAAAACTCCACTTGACCCTTTCTCTCCAGGAAGAATGCAACGAAATGTCGTCCACGTTTCTTTTGGCTGCAACATTTGGAAACGATACATACCGGGAAGGATGGGAAGTATACATACTCTATTTGATCTGATGCATAAGTCCCTCGATATTTTCCCATACAAGCAGGGTGATGTCTCAAAACTGCATCGATCGTGCGGGAATCCATTTTGCACGAGTACACTGCGAGGCTCCCCCATTTATACTCTGAGCAGATGATTAAAGAGGAAATCTCGTAAATACTTGACGGTCTTTGGTAACTTCGATATGAGTATCAAAGTAGCCCATGAGTGTTAGTACCAGGTTATTTTCTAATGCTTTCGCAAAGGACATACCCAGCTTCAGGTGGCCGGTTCTAAAGAAAGGCTGCTCTGAGTGTGCCAGATCATGGCGATCTGGCACACTATGGTTTGAACTCAAGTCGAAACAAATCATGAAACGGCGAGTTCCGTAGGACTTGAAATCTAATTCCATATTGGCATTTCCGACGGCATCCAGTGTCACCAGGTAGGGTTGTGTGACGGCATTGGTTTCGGTATCGAGGTTCACGCTATACATTGTTATCCCATCGATCGTCACCGATACGTTGTTGCAGAAAGCATGCTCTGTCTTGAGCGGGTCCAAACTGTAATCACCTAAAATAGCTGTTTCGCTAAACAAAGCAAGAACCATTCTCTTACGTTGTTGCAGAAAGCATGCTCTGTCTTGAGCGGGTCCAAACTGTAATCACCTAAAATAGCTGTTTCGCTAAACAAAGCAAGAACCATTCTCTTTGGAATGTAAGAACCGAATACATTTTCGCAATGATAACTTTTAATTCCCTTTAGGAGTGCGTGTGTCTTTAAAACTCTTCTCTCCACTGGATAATGCAATACAGATCCACTCAGTGCTGTCTCCAATGCCAGATTAGCCGAGGAAACTGGTATTGCAAAGTGCAGAGCTTTAAGTTCGAATCCTTAAGTCCACTATCGGGACATAATGAAAAACATATAACAAATCCAAATCGCGGTCTTGAATATTATTACCAGGTCGCGACGGGATGGCATTACTCGGCAGATAGCGTTCATATCTCCAGCCGGTGATATTCTCATCGAGCATTCGGTTAAAATTTGGACGGGGAAACCGTGATAAGATTGATGTTTTATTCCCCGAAATCGGAAGGTAATATCTTGAAGTTGCGAGAGAAGTGGTGAAAGTAATCTAATGGTGAAACTCAATCAAATGTATCCTGTGCCCTGCGCGATTTAGATACAATTTTCTTCTTGTGTCGACGTCGTTTACCAGTCCTTGACTGCATAGCTCGTTTAGAAATGTTCCCTTTTATAGATTTTCCTTCCTTCTTCTTTTTCGAAACAATTTTATGTTGTTTCACTCGCTTCAACTTCAACTTTGATTGTTTTCCTTTCTTTTCGTCTTCTTCGTTGACGGATGTAATGACGACAACGACGAAAGAGGCAACGCGTGAGTCCTCGAAGGAAACAGAAAAGACTTGACCATGTGACCTCCTCCACCACCGTACTGTCGGGAAGTAGACGATGTAAACGTTCCAGACAGGAGTCGACGAAACTCATCGGTACTGGGGGGGAACGAAAGGTACGTTATTCATTTCTCAGTGAGAAGCACGTAGTCAGGGGTTAGGTGTTGACGCTGGGATGTATAGAGAGGAAATGAAAGTCAATCTGATCGCCACTCAGTCATTTATTTCCGGTAAAATGTGATTTACGTAGATGATCATTGGAAGGCGGCTAAACGCAAATGCAGCTCAATACGAGAAAAGGAATTAGGTGGGAAAAGGATCACCCTCTCCTCCTGATCAACGATACGAATATGTATGTCCTCAATTACTTTCACACCGAGAGGTCTGTAGTATACCGAATTGAAGCGGACCTTTTTCCCGAATTCAGAAGGGGAAATGAGACGTAGTGAAGGACTGGTTTTTCCATTGATATAGACCGGTGCGGAAATGTTGCACGTGAGTTTAAAGGTAAGCAGGAAATCCGGTGCTTTTTCTGCCAAGTGTTCCTCTTGACACACATATTCTTTGCCAGCCTCAAACCCCAGAACTCGAGCAATATTGCTTCCAAAAGTTATTATATCATCATCATGATGACGTATGTCTCAAAGTATGTCAATCTGACGCGATTCACTCTTCGTAGATACAAAGATAATGCAATGGGTAAATTCGAGTAAGTGGACAGATTTTTCAGACTCTCGTTAATTTGCCCAATTGCGTTCACGTCCGAGTCGTAACGACAGTCGATGGAAGAATCTGTGTGCAATCCCCTCGATCTCGAAGAGATTCTCAGCTTGTTCTCGGCATAGCGGGAGGAGAGGACGAGGTATTTATCGCTCGTTTCGACTTCCGTAATTCCGATCTCTGTAGGCAGCGACGCGTGAAGTACGATCGGAGGAGAGAGTTTGCACTTTAATTCTCCGGGATTGTCTCGCTCGGATAGAAGGTAGAGATACGTCTCTGTACTTTGTATATCCATGCGTATCCCAACAAGAAATGAAAGGCGAGGGTCATAGGACAACACATATGTATGTATTTATTGATGCAAAGATATGAAGAAAAAGAAATACAGCATTCAGGTCTGCGAGGTATCGGGCACGTCCTGGACGTCAGACGTCAGATATACGTGCTCCATTCCTGTTCTAACATTGCCGCCTTGTCAACACCATTCATCTCGCTGAAACTCGTCTCCCAATCCAGTTCCCGCGGTTCGATTCTC
The DNA here is from genome assembly GCA_905338385.1 of Darwinula stevensoni. Classification (NCBI taxonomy): domain Eukaryota; kingdom Metazoa; phylum Arthropoda; class Ostracoda; order Podocopida; family Darwinulidae; genus Darwinula; species Darwinula stevensoni. Next base: position 26,849 of record CAJPEV010002304.1, on the reverse strand, counting down.
GAGAAAAGGTTGGGCGCAATGCGTAGCGCTTTCTAAATGACCCTCGCCCAACGCAGAGAACATTCGTTCTTGGAATATCCAATCCGAAGATGCATCGTGCACGGTTCACTCCAGGTGGATTCTATTTGCGCAATATCTGCTGGTGACAGGATCGAGCGAATGTCGCTAGCTTCACGTCCGATCAAATGTCGAAGGAGTAGAGCCTCCTCGTTTCCCCAACCCCAAGTAAACACACCAGCTGTGATATCGTTCGTGATGAATGACAACATCGGTTTGAGATATCGACAAGGCAGCTCCCATATCCAAGGAATCTCGTAAGGAAGGCCGGTGAGGCTCTGCTCCTGTACAACCACCAACTTTTGTTCCCTGAGCGTCAAGCTGTTCCGTGGATATGGCATCTCGATGATGAAGGTTAGGGGTGCCGAGTCTCCAGTCGGACGCAGGAGAGAAATTTCTCTTTCCACGCACAGCAAAGGAACAGGAGCTAAAAAATATTCCCTTCATCCTCACGACTGAATGTATCCGCTGACTCGTCAGTTGGCAAAGACGGAACGGAACTGTGAGACAAGTGGATGTGGTTCTCCTTTTTTAAAAATCACCTCTGCTCAGCTTGCTCATTGTATACGTGGTCTTGTAAACTGTCTCAATAATTATGCCAAATTACTCTTGGTTCCTTATGTTTCGCCATCGTAGTTGTGGGTATTTCTTGTCTGATCTCATTTTTCTTGAAAGAACTCATCGTTCATGAACTCTTTTGCCTGTGTATTGTGAATGAGTATTTTGGGGCAATTTTTATCAAGCAAGAATTTTAGAAACCTCTCAATATGAGGTGGAATTTTACTCAAAGGATTTACCAGAAATGATATATAATCAAATATATTAGAATTTTGGAGGCTATTGTTGCGTATCGTGACACGTCCATCCTCTTCCCACCTCAACTCTTCTGGTGAGATTTGCGTAAGATACAATGAAAGGTCCTGTGCCCGCCTACGATAACGGTCGGGAACACCATAGCATGGGAGCGCATCTCTTTGCAGCGACAGCGGCAATTTCTCCCTGTTCATATCCTCTTGGTGTGCTTCTTTCATGTTATCGTGGGCTGCGATTTGTCTGTAGATGACTTCGGGGAGCAATACGAACTTCTTCATATCCTATATGAGAGATGCTAAATACTCGACAAGTAGAGGTAATATGAGGAAAAGGAATTCGTGACCATCTTTTTTCAAAATCGATTTCTTGCTCCTTCTTGTCGCATTTGAATTGGCAAGAATACGAATGACTCTTCTATGCGTTTGCAATAGATGGACCTGCTCGGAGGGAAGGTGCAGAGAATTTAAGAGTACGTTCTTGCATATTTCGGAAATGACCCTCGGCTGCCCTTCAGTCACGCATGTTAGAGCACAATGAATCTCTTCTCGTGTTGCCTGTGCTAAATATAAGATAAACGGCCAGTGTCTTCTAATTAGAGCGAAAGTATCTAAGGTTTCCTTACACCTAAGCAATGGACGACGATGGAGAGGCTATCAGGATAGTCTACGAATTGTGTTTCATACTCTCGTTTTCCACTCTCGGGATTTATGCGAGAATCCAAGACTCGGACGGGATAGTGAGACTCCTCCTGACTAGGTGTCAACTCTCCCCAATAGAATACCCCGGGAATGTGATTATCACTGTCAAGTTCTCTCAGTTTATATATACGGGGAACCGTATCCATTATCTGACCAACTTTATATAGTTGTCTACTGTTTAATGGGAAATACCCCCGTGCGAAACGAAAGGGATTCTCCTTGATCCTAATACTACCTTCTTTGATATTAATTATGTCATCTCGTTGTTTTTGCAGCTGTTCTAATTTTTTTCGCCTCTCTTTGTTCTCTTTCATAGAACCATAAATCAGTCTGAATAGGGATTCATTATCTATCCCCGTCTTCCCTTCGTTCACTTGGCGGGGTGAAAGTCTCCCTTTGAAGGCAGAATGGGGGCTGTACTTTATGGCTTGGACAACTTGGGGAAGGATTGAAAGCCAAGAAAACGTGTTCTTGTCATGAAGTATCCTAAAGAGACGCTTCTGTAACGTTAGATTAGCTCTCTCTGCAAGTATCGATTTTAAGCCCGTGCCTGTGCTGTACCGTTCGATTCGAAACTTGTTCAGAAGAGCATCCATGGTCCTATTGTAAAACTGTCGGCCGTAATCGACGTGTAGTTTTTTGTAGCCGGGCACCTCTCGGAAAATCCTCTCCATAGCATTCGCAACCTCTTCTTTCGACTTATCTTTGAGGGCAAATGCCCTGACGAATCGAGAGAAACCGTCTACTGTAAGCAGTATGAACCTGAACCCCTCGTTTTCATTCGCCCACTTTTGCATGTCGATGAGTTCCGCAGTAAGGATCAAGTGCGGCCCACCAGCTAAAAACTTGCGTCTATCGAAATTTCCTTTCTTTCTGACAATGTATATGATGGTTGAGATTTTAGGAAATCGAATACATCTCGTCTTTTCAGAGATGGATTTTTTTTCTCGTAAACGTGAATAACCTCTCAGGGCTGGCATATCCCAGGGAATGATTTGAATTTCGGTATAGCCGCCTCATGTAAGAAGTGAAGCGTCGAATCCTGGCTTTGCTCCTTTTGGGCATTTCACTATTCTTGCTGATGTTGTTTCCTATACCTTTTCAAGTCCTTTTCACGTACGTAAATTGAAGGAGGTTCAGTGAGTGAAAATATTCTCGTTCGTACAGAGAGCAGATGTGCAGTGGAAGAGGACAGAAGGAGATCAAGTAATAAATACCCATATCCATCGCAATCGAGTACACTGTCCTCATACGCCCGTGCTAAAAAGTCGCTACCATCACCAAAATTTTTGCATGCAAATAGTTGAACCTGACCCGTTTCCCTGAGTCTGAATAATACAAGATAGTGGGCGTTTAGCAGAACATCTCTTCTATACTTTCCACTGCTGGGAAATATGTAATGTCAGCAAACAGGCTACTCAAAGGTGACGACCAGCTGTGAATACTTGAAACACAGAATTCAATTGCAAGGCTTGAAGTTCTAGATCGTCGATTATGATGCATGTGTTGTGTACATCCAGGGAGAACATATCTAGCAGTTGGTTGGGAATACCCAGACAAAAAGTCACTTCACACTTTGGATTATGCCGTAGAGCAGCTGCTTTCATCTCTTCATAGATCTCTTGATACTGAGCGTAACAGATTATCAAACGATTTCGTTCGATGATTCAAGTAAGATTTTAAAAAAGAACGACTTGCCCGTACCCGGTTTCCCAACGAGAATCACGTTGCTACTGGGGCGAAAATGAATATCTTTCTCTGACAAATGTATTTCCATGTTCGCTCTCCTCTGTGTGTGCGTGTGTGTGTGTGGTTGTGCTCACGTCTCGCATAGTAGTGAAAATGTAAATCTAAATCTCTGTAAATTTAAAGAATAAAAGCATCGGTCTCCTTTGAGCAAAAGGAAGCTTTTCTACCATGAGAAAAGTAACAAGAAAATTTTTCAAAACAAATTTATTTAGAAGACTGTGAAAAAATAATTTTATTTCACAGCAATTCATTCTCAAGCAAACAAAATAAATAACACACACTATATTACTTTTACTTTTAAATCACACTAATGTGAAATGAAGTCTTACAAGAGAGGGAGAGCGGAGGAGGGGGAGAGAGAATGTCAGAGAAGGAAAATACTTAAAGTGGCCAAAAAACTTGTTTTTCTACTCACAATTGTCACAATTCTCCTCACCCTCGTTTCCCTCAACAACTTCCGGGATGCGATAATGAACATATGGAAGCGTTTTAAACTCTCCGCTAGGAGTTTGATAGAGGTAAACTTTATCATCATACATCAACTCTGTACGTTCAAACAGAAACGTCATGGTCAAGTCTCTTCGGAACGGATAGAGACGTTTGTCACTGAAAAGTTTCGTCCCGTTGACAACGCCTCTCGATACTTGCAATGGCAAAGAATGTCCGTTGTCTTGGAATTCTGATTCATGCCTTTCGCTCGAACAATTGTTCATTTTTACCCGCAAACAAAATCGAGTACATCTTTGGACGCAGACAGATAAGCTCAGAGATTATCCTACCACAAGTTTCGTCTTTGCATCTCGTCAGGGCAAATTCATTCTCTTGAGAATACAATGGATGATCGAGAGGAAGGCAGGAGAAGTCAAAGTGGTTTTTTAAATGATTAACTCTAGTTCTCTGAATGCATCTGGACTCTTCACATGTATCAAATAGGAATCAGTATCTTGATAGCACAGCTTCAAAGAGTCAAGATCATATGTTTGACCTGTATATTGGTCAATCCCTCAGTTTCTTCGGTCTCAAGAGGAAATCGTTTCTGGGGGGGGGGGGGGGGGAGGGAGAAAGGTGCATGCATAATTAAAATATGTTCTCAGTTCCATCAGATGAAAGTTGATAAGCGATAGAGGTTACTTGCTTGTGGGGTGGGGGGGGGGAGGGGGGGGGGGGGGGGGGGGGGGGGGGGGGAACTGCCCGTAGAGAGAAGCTGCTTGACTCACTCTTATTCTATTGGAGGCAGATTCCTCATCTCCAGCACCCCTTATTTTCTAGGATACAGACGTGGAACTCTCCGGAGATCCACTGTAGATTCTTACAGCAGTGAGACCCTTCGCTCAAGGCGAAGGGTCTCAAAACAATTTTCCTGTAACACCCATGTGGAGCTACATCAATTCCTTAGCCAAAATAATCGAAAGTTTTGAAAATAACGCGCGAAAGCTACACTATATCCAGGCATTTTACATGCATACATTTAGTTTAGACGAGATGTCATCAGGGAAAGTCGTAATCTCAACAGACTTGCTAAACGGGCTCCCTGTAACGAACGTATCAATAATCCTGAATAAACCAAAAGCTTTATGTTTGGTTCCCGCCACAGTCTCCCTCAATCACAAAACAACAATTGAACAAGTACACATTCACACTACTAGGGATAACTTTATACTGCCCCCTGAGCTTCACCCACCACATATCTCATCTCTACTTTTCTTCTCTCCACCTGTTCTAAAATCTACATGCTCCGCAAGGCTAAACTCCTGCAACTTCCATCCCGTACTTGTCTACTGAACTACCATGCACTAATATCCCCTAACATTATCTGTCCACTACCTATTTATTCCAAAGCCAATAAATCAGCTCCGAATTCAATCACTGTTTGAAAACAAGGGATTATAAATATCCACTCAAGATCCGGGCACCATCCCACTCCCTCCCTTTTCACTCAATAAATGGCTCTACATTGAAGATCTTTCATCCTGCCTCATCTCACTGCTAATGATGAGAGGTTACGAGGAGCGGTTCCGGTGGAGATTTTCTACATATCTCGCTCCCACACATCCATGAAATCATGCCTCCCACAAACCCTCACATGAATGTAAGACCATCTTAATCAACTAACTTTCCCACTTATTTTGTATTCTTCTCTTCCTATTCCCTTTGCACAGTTTGGTATATTGCCTTACTGTCAGAAATGAATTATTTTCACAAAATGTCCATGTACAAGTTACTGCCATGTACTTATAGGAAAGGATGAACAACATGTGTTATGTCCCCAATGTCCACAAAACAACTGACCTTTCGGTTGAGCCCCTGTACAGTCAGATTACGTGAACAATTAAATTCATTCATATCTCTCGTTTGCATTTCATAAATCTCTACAAAACTCGGTGGCTGAAAGAGGATGGCTCTGTTGGCCTCATTGAAGTACTCCCTAACGTAATTCAGGCGCTGTCAGACAACACCAAGTGGAAAGTTTCTGCTTCAGCGAATTCTCTCTATCCATATGTCCAGAGGAAGTGCATTGGATGACCTTGTGCAGCCTCCGATCCCACATGATAGGAATCTGACCCTACGTGTAGGTCAGTGCGGTGCTAACATGAAATGAAGGATGTGTCCATATTCCCCATATTGGCGTGCATTAGTGCAGTGTTGTCAACTTTAAGAGGTTAGCACTTTGCACAAGCATCCTAGAGGGACCATAGAAGAACTTTAACAAGTGGATTCTGTATCCATGCTGCTATTAGGACATATACACTTCAGTTGCTCGAGGCTCATATTAGTTTCAGGATCTTGAGACAAAGAATCGCATGCATATCACTTTCAAGACATCGATGTATCCCAAATTCCTGTGAGAACTGGATCAATGAACAGGTCTGAACATCTCGAAAATTGCATGTGAAGGGCCATATGTCCCCCAACCTAACCTATTTAATATAGAAAGGAAGAAGTTCCACATAAGAGTAAATGGTAAAAAGGACGTAGTATATTTTTAAGGGCGACATGCTGGCCATTGTGTACAGGGTGACAATAAAGTCTGTAGACAGTGAATTTTCTCCCCTCCAAATCAATCAAATAATGTGATTTTTTGTGTGCGCATAGGCAATGCTGTCATGCACAATATCCTAGTTTCATTTCTCTAGTGCAAAACGTCAGGATGCTATGCCAGCGCGAAGCCATCATCGGACTCCACAAATCTGGAAAGTCAGTTGCAGAAATTGTTCGTCTACTTGGTGCGCCAAGTTCCAGTGTCTACAAGGCCGTGAAACGCTTCAAGGTTCTTGGTACAAGTCTTGACTACCCCAGGAGTGGTCGCCCAGCAACTGTCGATGTCCCCAAGGTCAGGAAACGAATGCAACAACTGCTCAGACGCAACCCCAACCGCTCCATGCGTTCTGTTGCCTCCACCCTTGGTATTAGCCGCGAGTCTGCTCGAAAGATAGCCAAGGACAGGCTAAAGTTGAAGCCTTACAAGGTTCAAAAGGTGCAGCTGCTAACTGCACAGCAACAAGCCAGGCTGCAAAAAGCGAAAGCGCTACTCAAGAGGTTCGGTCGCAAGGGGTGGGACAAAATTCTCTTTACCGACGAGAAGACCTTCACTGTAGCTCAGCATTTCAATCGCCAAAATGACCGGTTCTGGCTCCGGAAAAAGCACCACGCTGGCCGCTTCTGGAAGCATGTTCAAAAGCCCAAATCTGTCATGATTTGGGCTGGGATAACAACCGAACACAAAACTCCCTTCCACATTGTTGCCCCAGGGGTTCAGGTTAACAAGGTTCTGCTTCCACAGCTTCCAGAACCTGCAGCCAGGTTCTTGAAGCTGTGGTGCAACCTTGGGCACCAACCTTGGACTTTCCAACAGGATTCCGCACCTTCACGTGCATCCAAAGTCGCAATTCAATGGATCAATGCCAATTTTCCGGATGTTATCAGCCCTGACGAATGGCCCTCCAGTTCACCAGATTTTAACCCTATGGACTTCTCGATTTGGGCAATTCTAGAGCAGAAGGCATGCTCCAAACCCCACAGGCGCTTGGCCTCTCTTATCATCTCCATGAGGAAAGCTTGGGCAGAAATACCCCAAGAAGTGTTGTGAGCTGCAGCCGAATCATTCATCACACGTTTGAGGAAAGTTGTCAAGGCCAAGGGTAGCTACATTGAACATGAATAAAAATGTTGGTCACGCTAGGTAGGTTCTTTGTGCAGAAAAAAAATAAATCCAATTTCTTCAAACTACCCAGAGAAAAGTGCAAAAGTATGTGTCCACAGACTTTATTGTCACCCTGTATATAAGCTTAAACTGACGAGGATGAGTCCTCCGGAATTCAGCTTGATTCCATAGGAAAGTTCTTGGGCAGAGAAAGCTCATTGTCGTTGATGGTTTTTGAGCCTGTTCCATGGGGCTCTTATACGCTTCAGAACATAGCCATTATTGCCCTTTGGTGATGCCTCCAAATAAAGAAGAGCAAATTCATATCGGAGATGGTTTATTGAATCTCCCAAGTTTTTTTTTTTAAATCAAAAGGAGACGATCATTGAAAATCTTCAGGAAATTTCTTACAAACATACTGTGCTGGATAAATGGTATGTAGATCATTCCATGAAGAGGTGATAGATACCGCGCATTCCCCGCCGTTGTCAGTCGGATGCTCTGGTTCCCATCGATCTATAACGAAAGGGGCTCCATTTACCCATTTCCATTCCCCCGACATTCGTCTCAATCCAACCCAAAACTCCGTCCACTTCGGCAGGGGATGCGGAAAACGAGAATTAACCTCAAAACCTTTCGCCATGTTTCTTTTCGTCAGCTCCAATAGAGAGGATGTCCGCTCCAGGAAATGACAGGCAATATGACCGGGCTGCATCGAATGTGGAGGCTTGTGTGGAGACGTGCAAGCAAGAGTCATTAACATAACAGTACCAGTCCTGACCAAAAGATAATGCGGATTGGCAAATCACTGGCCTGGTCTCCAGACAGTCTCTATTCACCCAGTGGTCTGGGACGAGAATGATTCCGCACTCTCCTACGAAACAATGAAAAGGACTACTTGTGAGGTATTGCCAAAGATTATTATAATCACTGGGCGAGCCATCAACGAATTCAAAAGTGATGGGTATCCCTTCCGATTGTGTCGTGATGATTGCTCCGATCCACAGAATGGGTGTCTTGGAATAGTTCTGAAGGAAAAGCTGTTCCTCCTGAGAGTGAACACTCGCAAGTTGGGCATTCCTCGCTTCACAATCCGCTTGCGCATCTATAAATAGCAATTCTTCCTCGGAGAAAAAGTAGCAACCTGTACCAAATTCTTCCCATCCATCTTCGCATTTGGAAACGGTAATATAGGTGAGACTAAACCGGAATCCATGTTGGTCGTCGCCATCCGAGACGAAGTTGATATCGAGGGCATTTCCAACGGACTCGATGGTCCTGGGATGATCTCGACCGCAGAATACATAATTGTCATAACCGGGTTCGGAAACGACGAGATAGTCACCATGGGTGCAGAAAACAGTATCCTCGATGAAGAAATCATTGAATGAGAGGATGATTTTTCGGGTTGGCGGAGCCTTAAGAAAAAACAAGAACACAATTTGGTGCATTTTTTCCCTTACAAAGCATGCGAATTTCTCAGAATATCATCTGGTTACTTTTCCTGTTATGTACATCAAACTTATTTTGATTGTTTTTTTTTTCAACGAACATTTTAACGCGAGCCTCATCAGGTTTTCGCCTTTTAACCAACTTTTTTTTTACTTTGGAAACCTCATGATGACTATAAACCCATGCCAAGCATTATCATGGGTCTATGGTCGGAGGGCTTTTATTCGCTCATACCATGAGAGGTTCAAGTTCACGTGTCACTGAGAACGTATTAATACACTTACATCTACATCATCAAATATTTCATTATTGTACGAATTCGTAAATTTTAAAAAATATAAATGCATGTTTAAAAACATTTGTCTTCGCTTCACCAAAGCATTCAGCTTATTGTTCGCAGGTGCCTGATTAACATTCTCCCGTCTCAAAAAATGGGAAAATTTAATCTCGAAATTTTGCAAACCCGAATAGTGCCTGATTTTACGATTGATTTTGACAGACCATTGAATACATAAGTGGTAAACATCTACAATTGATACAAATAATGATTGCGAAAAGCAACAATTATGAAGGAAAAGGCTGGAAGAGTGTTCATATTATTCTGCCTCACTCCCTTCGCTTTCGAGACACAACAAACCCCATCACGTCACCCCTGGAGAAAAATCGTAGAATGGAACATTTTAATGTACACGTTAGTATATACAGGGTGGGTAAAAAAAAAACGGTCCTCTTCTTTGAGACCTTTTATTGACAAAAAAAATGCAAGAAAAAATTCAAACCTGACTACACGGAACTTCAATCAATTCTCTGTCTCGTGCTAAAAAGTTTTTTTTCTAGATATTTCAAGAGAAAGCATAAAATTCAGCACTTGAAAAAAATTTGTCATGCAGAAAAATCGTTTTTCCATGTGTATTTCCTTGCGTCACCTGGTGGAGTCACGAGCCGGTTGCCGGCTTCGCTGGTGCGCCCATCAAGCACCCCACATTCCTATGACATTTTCCCCCTGCCCCCTTTATTCTCGTTAGACCGGTTTCAGTTCCCCCTCCCTCATCAAATGCTCAATCTGCCTATTCTTCATTCTTTCCATTTTTCATTCTTTTGATCAGCCAGCAATGAGCGTGCTAGCTTCGCCCTTCGGCCTTGAGCAACTTCTTGGCTGAGGGCGTGATCGGCAGCTGCTCACTCCGCGGTCACCAGTTCTTGTCTGCGTTTCTTTGTCTTTTTTGTTTATTGTGATTTTATTCATATTCTTGACTTGATAAATTCATTATAACTTTTTTTTTGCCCATCCAGAATGGTTTTAACCGATAGTGACAAGTGCATTATCCAAGCACTTCGCGAAGAAAAAGGNTGCCCATACCGCTCTGGCAACAATTCAGTGGCTTCGTGAAAACTGTCCTGATTTCATCGAACCTGAAAATTGGCCGCCCAATAGCCCTGACTTAAACCCAGTCGATTATTTTGTGTGGTCCGCGTTGGAAGAGAAAGTGTATCGCGGGCAAAAAATCCGGTGTGTCGCTGAACTGAAGGAACGAATCCTGGTAGCATGGGAAGAACTTTCACAGGGCTCAATTGCCACTGCCATCCTCAAGTGGAAAGGGAGATTGAAGGCAGTTATTCGGCAGAAAGGTGGCCATATTGAGCCATACGTCAAACGATGAGCTTGTGCTAAACTTGCGTTGGTTTTGTATTTCTTGTGTTTCAACGTGAAAAGGCTCTGTGCTTGGTAAAAAAGCGTGTTTTTCAATTTTTTTCAGCGGAAAGTTTTTTTCAAATCAATTTATCTCCTGTGTTTTTCGGCGGAACTCAATTGCAACTGATATCATTGGAAAGCGAATTAAATGAACTTTCATTTCATTTTTGTTAAATTCTTCTAGCTCAATTTGGGACCGAGATGTAAGGTTTCAAAGTAGAGGACCGGTTTTTTTTTTACCCACCCTGTATATTGGGTTCGGGTTTGAACCATGCGCCATTACTAATCAACAGTTTTCGTGTCGCGGGTTAGATTGAAGTTCTTTTGGGCTGGAGATGACTCGTTTTCGATGTTCGTAGGCGAATATATTCATATTTAGACTAATATTATTTTATATTATAATAGTGAAAATATTCTCTAACGAAGACCTAACTTCAATGATCCATCGACAGTCCACGTTGGCAGGATAGGCATCGGGGTAGCCAGGAGACTTCATCTCCCCTACAGCTTCGGTGAGCAGTCCACTGCATTCCAGGGAGGCCGCGGCGCCCAGGATGTAGAAAAGTCCTAGGAACAGGCTTGCTAACATATGACCCTCCATCTGCACGTTCCAGATAGCAAAGACCGAGTGGTTCCCCTTAGAGCGAACAATATTAAACTCAACGGGTTCACTTTTCTCCTCTTCCTTCGCGTCGAAGCACCAAAGATACCGAAACAACGACACCTGCGTATGACCGCACCACTACGATGGTGATGCTCTCTTCAGAAAGTCCGTTGACTGAGAGGATAGATCCTCAACTTTATAAGGAAACGTACTGGTACTTATGATTCGTCACGCTTTCCATCCCATGCCTTTTTCCCACGATAAGGTTGAAGTGCCATGGCTCATGTGATTCTCATGCTTAAGAGAAATTTGATTCATTTCAGATTATTAGTATTTGACGGTGGAGTGCTTTACCATTTTTATTTGTTCGAAAACTCTGACAATGCCAGTCAAACAAATGGAAACTAAAGATCATATTCATGGACTTCCTGCTAATCTTCAGGACCACTTCTTAACGATATAATCTTTACCGGTAAAAGTTTGATGAAAATGCCATGTCCAAGTCTGCAATGCGTTTCATATGGAAACATGTAGAGGCAGTTTCTACAAAAGAAAATTTCCTCGACCAAAGCGTGATTGTGTATTAAGGAATCTATTATCTGAAGTTCCTACTTGGAGCACCCAAGTGGCCTGAAAGGTCTGTAAGGATCTTTCAAGGCCTACATTTTCCATGGACCAATAAAAATAAAACTTGAGAGCAAATACCAACATTAACCCTTGACATGGTACATTTCATCGTGAGATAATAAACGAAAAGAGTTTCTGTCATGGGTTACTGGAACAACAGGAGACGTCTTGATAAGAAACTTAAATTCATTAATAGTCTGTGGAAATCCTGCACCTCCTTTGAAGAAGAAGTTTGATTAAGGATTGAAATACGTTTGCACTCACCCTTAAAATCGATCGCATTTATGATAAAGGGAGCTTCTAGCCGAGGCTAGAAGCTCCCTTTATCTTTGTCGTGGCTCAGTTTTCAAGTTTTCAGAAGAAATTGAGAGGAGCTCCACATGGAGTAAGAAATTTTGTGAAGACATAATTTGTCCTATTCTCCTCTGTGTGCAACTCCCCCTAGAAATCCCAGATTAGCTAGGCCTAGTAAGTAATGAAGGTCGATACAAAATTCCCCTATGGACATTTCAAATGTTTCATCCTCCAATTAGCCTTTCATCTTGTCCCTCTCATCCCTCTCCTGCTATGGATATCTACGTCTTATCATGCGCACTAGTACGCGTGGTCTCATTCTTCCGCCTAGCCAATGCATAGAAATGAATAGGCTGGTAGGGGTGTCAGGCTAACTCAGCAAAATCTTTGGTGTGATATATCGAAAAGTTCCAGGGTGTGAATGGATTAATACAGTGTGTTTCACTTGACTAAGACACCTACGCGAGGGCGCTGGTGCCCCTTGGTGACTAGCGACATCTTTCTCTCCCTCGAATATTTCGGCTTTTTCATATGAATCAAAATATATACTGGAAACGATGAACCGCATGCACAGCCATGATGTCAATGGGAGACCTTCCTTGCAGTATATTTAAATGAAAGGGCTCTAAGTTTTCAATTTCCCATCGGCTCAAAGATGTAGAAACACGTGGATCTGGGGTTGTCCATCGACTTACAATCCAGTTAGATTGGCGAAGGTTCATACTGATTTTCCTCTCTTCAGCAGGGAATTAATCATCATCGTTGTCGCCAATGTCATCACGACATCTGCACTTAAGAATGGAACTAGTTTCTGCGTCGATCAACATGCACCGTTGTCGAAGTCAAGTGAAAAACACTTAGTGGTCAATACGTTGGCACTCGCAAAGCGAACAGCACTCGCCACATCTTCAACATCTTATTTAGAAATATTCAATATTTCACCTCTCCTTACGTCCAATATCTTCTGAAATTGGATAATTTCCTGTGAGTGCAATGAATCCGCCAATGCCCATTTTCGAAAATACTTGTAATGAGGCGCAGAGTTATGACAAAGCAAAGAGATTTAGATGGAAAAAAAAATATGTAAACACTTCCCAGTCTGATACAGTCTGCGCAGGTCTTCTTGCAAACCATTTTATCTTTCGGTGAATGTGGAGCCCCACAAAAGGGCCTCTCGTGACACCGAAGAAACACTCGAGTCATGAGTTTCCAGGAACCCTGATAAGTGCCCATGTACCTGTGCATCCCAACTATATCTCCGCCTGCGGACTTCACTTCCCCCTGTGCATAAACTGGCCAGGATTCCGGAAGAGATAATCTAAATACCATAGGGTTTTCCCTGCCACTCCGTTCCCACAGGTCCGATGTTGGGATGAAAGCACTTCATCGCAATACTGTTTCTCAGAGTTCGCCATTCGCTTTTCTTTATGGACTATTCAAACAAGTCTCATGTGATGCTATGGGATTGAACTCGATAAGTTTGGAATATCCTACTAAAAAATCGGAATTGAGATTGCGTCATGTATTCTGAGTCCTATAATCTATTCCCCACAGGTCTTATTCCAGAGGTATCGGGGAAGTGGAATGGTAGACCGGGCTGGTACATCTTCGCTGAATCCTAGCCATTCATTTTCGAAGTAAATGCTCAGTTATTCGGGCATGCAGCTACTGTTTGCATGAAAGGCAGGAATAGAGAGAAAATCAGGAAGTTGGATGTAAATAACGTTTAAAAAGTAGAGATTGGCATCATTGATGAATAGAGGCTCTGGTTTTTACAGCAACAGGCCCGGGAAGAAGTGATAGAAAACATGAGTGTTGTCTGAGAGTAAAAGAACAGTACGTGAAATGAAGAAGAAATTGTTTGTCGAGTGGGTGCAGAAATTCTGGTCTCCGCTACCCCTTGCCCTCCTATTACAACACCAAAACTCAACCACGTTACGCACATGAAAGCCCTCGTAGTCCACTGGAGAGCGTGAATCAGCTGAAAAAAACAACTGAATCAATTCAAAGACCCAATTGCTTAATCACCTGGCTCAGACGAATTCGAAAAACTCACTGCCCAACAAAGAATAAGATCTAAAATAAGGAACAGAATCAGGAGAGAAGAAAGCCAGCAGCCATGATGGCGAAATAAAAAAGGCGACATTGCACGATATGTGATCTGCTAAACTGGCAATCTGGATCCGAAGCAGCTTTAAATGCAAGGCTGGGCAATATTCCATCACTAGCCCAGAAGGCCCAGGATTGCATACATCAATATTGCTCAAAATGGAGAATTGTAATGAACTCCACCAAGTCCACTGTACTTTTAAGCAAGATTCTTGATCCCCCCAGATATCACTTGGTGGCAAATTCATCCATCCCCTATTCTTCTAATGTCAAATTCCTTGGTCTCACCTTCCAAGGTAACTTCCATTGGACTAAACACGTTGCAAACCTTGGAATGAAAGCTACACGTAAACTAAACTGACTAAAGATAATAAGTGGAACCAACAGATGCAATCCAGGAACAGTACTGCACCTTTATAAGGCCTACAATCGGGCATGGTCAAATATAGTCATGCAGCTTGGGCTAACTGTTCTGATTCTGCCTTTTTAACACGTTGGCGACAATGCGTCCTGATGCCAGGATGCAGATTTTTTTTTCAATGAATACCCTCTGGAACTGTTGAGAACGTTCCAGAAGATTATGATTTCGTAATTACTGATAAAAATTCCAAAAAATTCAACATTTTAAAAAACTAGGCAAAAAAAATGTTTTCTGGGACCATGCGTCCTGATGGCAGGACGCATTTTTTGACAAAAAAAAAAAGCGCGTGGTCCCACGCGGCGGACAAGCAAAAATAGGCTGGTCGTCAACGTGTTAAGAATACCTACAGTAGAAACAGCAGCCATCAGGTACGCACAGGGGCTCCCAGGCTATGTCTCTAAGAAGTACAGTACATGTACCACCTCTCTAATATAGAGCCACTGCAGCAGTACGCCTCCAAACTTGCACTTTAAAAACCCTAGGCGAATGGATGATATCCACCATATCAGGGTAACCAGTAACAAGAAAATTAAGTTCAGAAAGCATAAATGAGTAAGAACCTGCCCTGTATTCAACTTAAATCGTAGAGCAGAGGATAGTCAGGGCCCCCCCCATCTCCCATCTACACCTGTCCCAGCAGCATTCTTAACCTACTTGCCTGCATTGTATCATAGCCTAAAAAAGTGTAGAATACCTTCTTCCAGGATTGAGTGGCATACGACCTGTCCTGAACAGCAGAACCTGCACCTCAACACCCCGGATGACTACTAGCTCTAAGACCCATACCTCAAGCTAAGTCATTCCATCACCCTCCCATAAATGTCCATAGTGTGACTGAAAGGAAGTGTGAATGCACGAGCGAATGATGCGTGGCCGCACATATCTATTCTTAGCCCAGCTGTAAAAAGAACCCCATCTGAGTCATCATTATAGATTTTATTCTTCACAATTAAATACTCGGGAAAAATCAAGGGAAACCAACTAAGAAATTCAAAACAAAAATAAAATTTCAAAATATGAAAACCACCCCCACAATGACCATGCCGACTGAAAAATCTTTTACTCGAACCTAGTGATCCCTGGCCTGACAACACCACCGGGTGGCTGGCTGCGGATCCACCCAACCCCAAGACATCACTTCAACTCCAAATGAAGAAGAATTATCTTTCTATACCCCCCTTGTATCCTCTTTCTGTATAGGGCATGTTGTACAAATAAATGGTCGTTGAACAAAAAAAAATATATGTGGTATCTTCAGGTCGTGACCTGGCTGGCTCTTTGTCCCTTACAGGCTCAGGGTTCAAAACTTACCACGACACAATGGAGGACAATACAGCCTGCAGAGTTCGAACAAGTATGAGAAACTTAAAGAAAGGTCAGCGAAAGAACTCATTCAATAAAATTGTTAGGCAATACGCGTCATCAGTGTAATCAAGCCGCAAGTCAGATCAAACACACCCTATCTAAAAAGTATTCTATCAGGTGCTGCGGCAATAATTTTAACGGTTAGCAACTCAGGCGTTAAGTACTGTCTATCCCAGCTAAAATCTAAAGTTCAGTACCACTGTAAATCAACACTTGGCTCGACCAGCTTCGCGACCCCAATCTATCGTACTTTCCAGTTAATTGAATAACCTAAGCCTATGAAGAAACAGAAATTGAAGGTATGGTATTAATTGGTACAGCCTACGATACGACACTTTCGTTCACTCGGACAACTCGTACATTATTACTGGTGGCCTACTGGCCGAGCACGTCCACAACTTTTGTTGTCACGGCTCAGGAAGGACAGTCTTAACCAGATTCCTGCTACCAAAATTTGATCTACAGTTCAACGTGGAAATGGTGTGCATCAAATAAACTATTGCCGGGAATTAGTTCGACATGTATAAAGAAATGTGATAGGACTTATGAAAGATCAAGAAACGCGACACGTGAAAATGAATTTGACGTTGAAAGAAGTACTTCATAGACCACATTATCGGTAACGTTGCCAGCAAGAGTTTTGCCTTGTTTCGGTCCATCCACACCCTGAATCTTCAGAGAATTCGTGAGCAGACAACGTACAATTGCCCATGCGTTTAAACAACTACTTCCGGAGCCTCTATTAAGTCATAACGCAAGCAAGCTCGATAGGGAATCCACGTCGACCGAGATCGAACGGTGTGCCGACGTTGTACGACGTGTCCAAATGAAACAGGCAGGGAATGAGCGCTGTCAAGAAGCACTTCCGCGATCACACCTCAAATGGTGAAACTTTTTCGTTCCTATCTTCCACGACCATACTCGTACCGCAGAAGCATAACGAAACCAGAAAGACGGAGAATGTCGAGGAATTCAACGGAAAAGTGGACCTAGTGATGCCGTGGTGAGTCCGGAATCCGCCTTCCAATCCAGACGACACGTCCTCACTGTCCAAACAGGAGAGGATACATAATGATGCGCTCGCTGCTCAAGTTAGTAACGCAACAACTATGATGTTGTCCATGTAGCTCATTAACCAAATCATCAGAGGATCGTCTGATGAACGCACGGAGAGCCCAAATAGACAGCTTTGTACTCGCGGAAGTGTTCCGCTGCTACCGTCGGACCACCTTTGATCAAAACATCATACGGGTTTTCTGTCAATCTATTCGCAACGATGGCCACAACGAGCTCTCTTTAAGGCAATACTCGTCGATTTTACCGCGAAATTCTTTGCAAACGACTGGCAACACTAAGCGAAGTGCACCATCCAGCAAAACTCCTTCGGCACCGAATGGACGGTCACCGTCCGAATATCGTAACGCTCGTTCGATCATTACCAGGTCTTCAGCGGGGCTCCATTGGCGCTTCGTCCCAAACGATGAAGTCGATAAATTCGTATCATCGGCTGAATTTTGCGCGATAAAAGACGTTATTTGCGTGAGCAGGTCCAATGCAAGTCGAGGACTCCGTGAAACGTCATACCTCCAAACAACAGAATTGAAGTAATACCAGACATGCAGTAACATTGCAGTAATACCGCTCAAACATTCTGTCCTCTTACCAACGATATATGAGTACAGAAATGCTTTCCCAGTGCTACCTAGTCAGACCACAAATAACAGCGATGCACTTTCCGGTGTGAAATACATGAAATACAATGGCGCTGCATTTGCATCGCTATGTCCGTATCGTGAACTAGAGTTGATCATACGCTAATGGCCTTAGTGGAAGAACAATATCATTACAAGATTAAAGGATGTTCATAAATGACAAACATAGCCGAATATTTTGGAGTAGTACGAGTCGTTAGCGGGAATGCCAACAATCGCTACATCGTAGGAAGTAAACGCGTTTGCATTTCTCCCTATCAGCAGCATTTTCAACTCGAGAGAATTTTCCATTAAGTTCGTTAATAACACTTTCTCATTATGACCACTGTTCCAAAGTTACCCTTTTCCTTCATATCAAATTGAATGCCTCCTCCTCGGAATGAAATAGCCCAGTAAGCCCTGCTCAACAGAGCATTTTACATTCACAGGACCGAGATGGGAGCAGCACGACCGGGATGACGTTGGGCATCCCAGCTCCCACAGTGACAGTACGACACGGTTGTTTCACGCGCTGACTTCTGCGAAGCGTTAACGACATCGTTTCGTCCTGCAGTTAACGCAGCACTGCACTGCCGCCCTGTAACTCTGCAACCTTACCAACTCTTTTCTTCCTTTTAGGTGCAAACCTATGATGTCTTCCAATCCATCCCACTTGCCCTCTCACTAGAAACGCTGAGGTAGTTAGCTCAACGGCTGGTGAGGCTACGATTTTAAAAGGCAAAAGCTGGTAGGCTGATCAGTTATACAGACTACGAAATGCCTGTGCCTTATAACGTACTGCGTTACGGCCCATGTCCTTCCGCTCGCCTATGGTCTTTAGAGGCCTAGGCTTGTAGCCTAAACCTCTAAGAGCCGAACTATCCATAGGGGCCTAGGTCAAAGGCGGGAATACTGAATCTCCTCCCATTTGCTGGCATTCTTGTTTACGATCTAATGCAAGAAAGTAATACAATGGTATCTAAAGTAGAAGAGAAAACAAGAAAGTGTAAGTCTTCGCAAAGTTGCACGCGAGATGGTAGTCACCGCGAGAAAACTAGAACAAGAAATGAGGCAGCTCCAAGCACGTCAACATTAAGTCCACCATCTGAGAATGGACCTAGTGGATCGGCAGTGGAAGCTTAGGTTAACGATCGGAATTGATTCATTCGGGGATTTCACATATCCATTATCCTAATATGCAAATCACAAAAATTGACATGCTGGTAAATGAACAAAGGTTTACGAAATTGTAATGCATCATACGTCGAAAAATGGTCCTCTTTGGAACAATAGAAGAAACTTTTCGCTTCTGGATTGGTGCAACATTCAGTTATTCAACCCCAACATTCCCCTGTCCTGCACTTACAGGAAAAAAAAAAGATAAGTTGTTTAGACTGAATCTTATTATCTTGTATTCTGAAGCCTTGACCATCAAGATTCAAATTCCGGCTGCATTGGTGGTTGATATGTCCTGGTCAGGCGCTCTTAGCTAGCTACATCCGACGTCTCCAAGCTTGACGTCAATCATTCCTGCAGGATGAAGAGAATTCATTTAAGATCATTGCAATTAGCTGCATGAAATATCGGGAATGGTATTGTCCAATAATAATAATCCTCCTAATAATATTCTTAATCTCCATTTCCATATTAATATCCTTAATATTCCTCCTTCTGCTTGCTGCTTAACGTCTTTGCCTTCTCTGTTCATCGGCTCGCTGTCACTTACACGATACGTTTCTTGAAGTTTCTTCAAATTTTCATCGCATTGATTTCCTATACCTTTGTTTCTAAGCGACTACCGCAGGCTTGCTGGAAGCGGACTAGTTCCTTCGCTTAATCCTAATCCTTAATCCGAAGTGTGCCTAAGTGCATTTCCTAGCGCAACTGACGTCAGTAGGAGGGCTAGGTGTATACCATGAACGAAGTGGACGTTTCGTTCACCTCTACCAGTGGGCGCGAACAGCTTGGAGATCAGCCCTCATCATCCCGTAAGTTATGCGGTCATAAGTGATGCGGCCTTATCAGTTCTCATAAGATATCCTTAGAATACAGAGTGACCGGAAAGTTTCCGGACACCTTTTCAAAGTGCAGTTACTCTCGAATGGAAAGTTACTTTTTATGCAAAGAGCGTTTAAAAAAAATTCATTTTACTTTTCTCTGTTGCACGTAAAAATCAGGCTGTTTTGTATCACGTCCAAATAAATAAATGAATAAATAATTTTTTTGAAGACCATGGATTTAGGTCTTTCCACAACCGTGAATGGTGTGTGCAGTCGTTGATCGGTTCCCAAAATGATTGACCATCAATGCAAAGAGCAATCAGGTTGAAAATTTTTTTTTATATTAATATTAAACTTGTCTTCTATCATTTTCCGTTAAAATTCTTTGTCATTGTTGCTTTGGCTACAGATATTTTATTTTTAAAGTGTCCGGAAACTTTCTAGTCACCCTGTAAATACAGCATTTTGAGAGTTCTCTCCCAAACGCATCATAAATGCGAAATGTGAGCTTTTCATGGGTATCCTGTTATCGCGTTAAAATGAGGTTGCTGCTTGGCTTCCTGCTCCTTTGAATAATTTTGCATATAATTTTTTTCGTGTGTGAGCTCCTCGCTTTCCGAGACAAATGGGTGTTCTTTTCCGCTATTGAAAAAGAAATGTTTCTCATGGTTGGTGAGAACAAGAAAGAGAAAGATGGGAAGCGCCTCAAGGTCAAGGGAGGAAAGAGAGAATATCCTGCCATGAAAGCTGCCAAATTGCATCCAAACCATCGAGGTAAATGCCTAAGTCTGATTATAAGAAAATTGTCATGATTCCTGGTTAAAATGTTGGTACTGGCAGAAACTCTTTCTCGTAGAAATTCTCCTTTCTCTCATTGACCCTCTCAATGTTGACGTTAAATTTAGAAGAAAGCGTGCAATCGTTATTCATTGTTTTCATCCTCATGGAAAATGCGATGAATTGTTGGGCTTCCCTAGAAAGTTACTACTAACTCAAGGGTTAGTAGGGCACATATGAATAGGCTTCTAGGAAACATTTTTTTTTTCTGCAGCTGGTGTTTGAAGGAATTCAGAGATCTGTTGCCGTCCCCAGGAGTCGAATCACCGGGAGCAACAAGATCACTTCTGCAATAGTAAAAGAATATATTCAAACAAGACGTCTTGAAGGTTTGGTGAAGGCCATAAATCGAGTCCTTGAGGTTGTTCAAAGAAGGCAGCAATTGGCTTCTATCAGCACAGGAAATGACAACCAGTGAGTCATTTCTATTAACCTCCCATACTTTTTGGTTTTATTTTTCTTATTACAGTATGCCGAATTCATTTCCAAGGTATTTCGAGAAGTGGTTGGTCTTAAGTAGAAAGTTTGCCAAGGCTACTTTTTTTCCTTGGCCTTTACATTCCAAAACAATGGTTCATGCACTTATTGCAGTGGAATCGACAAATGCTTTAGCTGGATTCGTAAAGACTAAGCAAAGAGAGAAACACGTGCGATCATTTTGTTTCTCTCTTTTCATGTGTCCATTCCGGAATTTTTTGTTTTCCACGAAGAGTGGAAAAATTTGCGTACATTTATATCCCTGAATTAAGCAATTTCTTGCACGTTTCGCAACGAATTTATTTCCATCATTCTAGACGCCAGTCCTGCAGTACTACGTATGCCTCTCGACGCTCGCAAATATCAGTCCCGTTCGTTTCGACGGTGTTTCCTTCATCACAGACGGAAGTCACGCCTATCCTTGCGGCGAATCCGGAGTCGAGCATGAGACAAACCTGCAGGAGAGGGATTAGAGCGAGAGAGGACTCCGAGCCCAGAACGAAGAAGAGGAAGGTATCTGCTACGTCTTGGAGTCGAGCAAGTCTTGAATCCTGTTATCGCGGTGCGTTTTGTTTCGCATTCTGTGAACAAATTTGTGAAGCACCTGGGATTTGAAACACGGACTAGGATTCAATTACTTGAACCAAGAATTTTCTTTCAATTGCAATAATACTCGTTCAGAAAGATCCATCTTTAAACGAAATTCTTAGAATCCTTTTTTTTTTTCATTTTACACTTCTGAGAACCGTGATATTTTATCTACAGCAGGGAATCACGAGATTAATTTTTCTCTTCTCGAACTGAGTGCTTCTGCTGCAAGGTCATTCTCTACAGAGGAAAAAAACCTCCTGAAGGAGAAACTGACGGCAGAAGGCGAAGACAAAGGGTGCCAACTACCCATCGTCGTGGCTTCCAGTCCAAGTTCGAATTCCTTCAATGTCGGCTATGTAAGTTCATTCCCTTCATAAAGCTAATGAATTCCAGAGAGTTAATGTTTATAGTATGGTACGTGACGATGAACGAATTTTCTTACCACAGCTTCACGCCTACAAGTACGAGGTAATAGCCGGCCGGCACATTGTCCAAGCACGGAAGGAGATCGGCCAGGAAACGGGAAATGGCAAAGATACTTGCACATGCGCAATCTACTGGGGTTTGACAGAGGAAGGAAAGAGGATGCTGGCACTTCAGAACGCCAAGCTACAAGGAATCCCTTATGATGCCCTTGACGTAGTGAGAAATCTTGTAGCTTCTAACGAGTTTTGAAAGAATTGTTCAAGAACTTTGAAATTCTTGGAGAGGATAACCCTTCCCCTTCATTTCATGAATCAGTTTAGTTTTTGCATTACATATTTGTTCGTTTTCCAATAACACATCGTGCATGGTTATCTCTAATTAGCTGGAGAAATATGAAGAACTTCGAGAAACCATGGAGAATGAATTTGAAATCCACGCAGCTTACGGTGAGATCCTGAAAGTGAGTTGAAATATAGTCTCCCTGACGCTGCACGCTATATCTTGTTTCACAGCCTGAAATTCCGTCTCTTATCTGTGTGAAATATCAGAAATTCTGTATAATCGTGGAATTTTTTTAAATAAGGCCTTATGATGATTTATCATTTATGTATGATTTGTCTGGCTTTTAAAAGTCTACTGCATATTCTGTACTTTCTGTATATTTTAATCCTTGCAACATCCTCACAAGGATAAAAAGAAGCATCAGGTCCTGAAGAACATATTCCAAATGGGGTCCGAGGCATTGCAAGGATTCCTGACCGTAGCAAGGGAGTTAGACGAATGAGCCTGGCTGCATCGACTAGAGACTCCATCATCTACGACATCTGGGGAATCCCTGCTTAACCACAAATGATTTCCTGGTATTTCGATGATTTTATCCCAATCTTGATTTTGCTCTTCCTTTTCGAAAATCTCCAGAAACCTGAGTGAACATTTATAAACTGAAATAATGAAATGTGATTAGTGACATGAATGATGGAAAACAATATCTGCTCGATGTGAAAAATTTCAGCAGGCAACTTCTTGCGAGGAATATTAAAGATCTGGAATAATGGTACCAAATAAACAACTTTGAACTTCAGAGATGGCACTGACTCATTAATGCAATTTCCCTTCATTTAACAAACCATGATCTAAAATTAAACTGCAGGTAGACTGAATTCATAATTTTATATTACAGGAACAAATGAAAATCCTGAGACAGGGAAGTGACATGAAAGAATTTGCAGACAAACTACAGGAAGTTATCCAAAGGAAGACCCTGATTAGATCCTTTGCAAGGTATTGCAGTTTCCTACTTCAGCACTTACCAAAGGATCCGTACCCCATAGGTTAAAGGAGACCAGTCGTTACGATCCCAAAATTTTGAAGAAGGAAAAAAAATTAGAACAAATAATTTTATGTAAAATATGGCAATCGCTTCATTGTTACTTCAGCATGTTGTGAACTTGAAAATTGCTGTGTGCAGCTTTTGAGCTTTACATAACGCTTCATTTTTAGCGTGTAACTTTCATTAGGGAACAAGGATAGAAAGCCAGAAAGAAGAGATATCTCTATGCAGGATTGCCGGTATGGAGGAGGAAGAAGTTTTGCACAGGTTCTCGCAACAAGTGACAAGTGAGTCCCTGAAGTCGTTCATGGGAATGAGGAAGCCCGAGGAAGCAGACGAATGGACGAGTTTTGTGAAGCTGTGCATATCTCGCCAAGCCATTCAGAGGGAAAAAGATTATCCAGAAACCGGTGAAGAAGTTAAAACCATTCTTGGGAATCCCCTAGAAATTCCCAAAGGAACTTTCATTTATCCTCTCCATGCAGCGGTCTTTTCCATCAATGTAAGATTTCAGAATTTTGTGTGTTACGCGCCCAGCTGACTCTTTTTATATTTCCGCTGGTTTCGTCCTAATTTTAGGATCCTGGGGATGTTGAGAAGTGCCTCCTCGGCCTCCATGCACATCAGGGTCGTTGCAAGGCGGAGAAGAAAATACGCACCGCGTTTTGTGCTGGAGACATCATGCATGCAGCAGAGGTTCGAGAGTCTCTCAGAAGGCATGACTTAAAAACTGATGTGGCTATTTTGCAGGGGGAACATCGTGAAGGTGAGTAATTGGTTTGATAATGGCAATACAAGTTTCTTTGTTGGTGGCTTTAACTCCAGGAGAACTCCTATTCCAGGAGAACTCTTCAAGCACCATCATTCCTATGTTGTTATCGGAGCCAGACACAGGATTGACCTTCCATCATCTGTGCTCACAAGGAAGGAGTTCCTGCAATCTTTCCATAAACCAAACTGCTGGCTCTTGTCAAACATCCGAGGGTTGAGTAAGTTTAAATTATGATAGACCTGGTGATTGGCCATATATGTTGGCTGGTCATGCATCGCAATTGTGAAAAATTTGCATCACTCCACAAATTCTTTCAGGAAAAGAAGAACTTCCTCTTCACTTGAAGCTGGTCACCCTTGTAGATTTGAAGTTGGAGTCAGAGGAAGGTGGTGATGATTCGCAACGGTCTGTGGAACGTCTTCCGGGCTTTGAATCGGAAACGCAAATCGAGTCAGTAAATTTTGAAATTCATTTTCTGCATAAATCGAGCTGCATCATATATATGTGATTGCATATGACCTTGAAGGGCAATGAATGTGGGAGAGGAGACATTGGAAAACTTCGACCTTGAAATGTCACCAGATATTCCAGAAGACTCTCGGTGATCCTTTGTACTTCCCACCCAGCGCCTTCCAAAGTTACTCAACAAGATAAGTTTCAGATTCTCTAAACGATTGTGGCATTGCCTATGTTTGTAATTATGAACTTCAGTGATTTGAACTTATTTCCGCATTTCTCGCTACAGTAGCACAAGTACATGAATCGGTTTTGCAGTCCATGGAAAGGAAAGTCCCTTTTCAATTTGCTTTTTCATCACCATTGCAATAACGGGTACATTGTTTACTGATGTTCAT
Organism: Darwinula stevensoni; assembly: GCA_905338385.1. Classification (NCBI taxonomy): domain Eukaryota; kingdom Metazoa; phylum Arthropoda; class Ostracoda; order Podocopida; family Darwinulidae; genus Darwinula; species Darwinula stevensoni. The sequence goes on along the minus strand of CAJPEV010002304.1, from coordinate 1,848 downwards.
GTTTCTTTTTTCCCTCTGCCAAGCTGACATCGGAAATGTGAATAATCAATCCTGAGTTTGAGCCGTTCAATGGACGTGTAGTTTCCGTGACAGTATCTTCAATAGAAGTACATATGTTGTTCATTCGCAGGGTGGAGTGGTGATGAGCCGAAAACATTGCATTCGGAGTTAATCATGAGATGTGGAGTTCCTTCACAAATGGCCTCCCAATTTCTTTGATATTCCATGGATGTGAATAGTGTGGGTAATTACTATAGGGTGTTCATAAATTTTTCCTATCATTCCAAAATACGCCTTGGTTGTCAAGTCATGTAATCCGACATAAATTGTTTTTTTTTTCCCCCGATTATTGCCGTGCACACGTGGCAAAACTCTTGGTATGAAAAGCTATTTCCTTTTCTATGACAGTGGAGATGGTGAGTCACCGGAGGTTTGGGGTCACCGAAGGTCTGGAGTCACCGTGGGCAGAAGCAGAGTTCACTGAAGACAACTGTGATTAATTTCATCGACGTGTTTATACAAATTAATCATGCGATTCAACTCTCTTTGAATAAGTGGATCTCTTGTGTGTCACTAAACTCGATGCTGCCAAGTGAAGACGTTATCGCGTATATTGGTTGCTAAGAAGATTGTGAGATACTCCCTTCATTTTTTTTAAATTCACCGCCCCGCCCCTCCTTTTTCTCTTGTCATGTAATGTATTGTCTTGTTTCATGTAACAAGTTCATTTGTGCCTTATTGCTTTACCTGTCAATACATGCATATAAACGGACAAAATGCATTGCAATTCATTTTGTACTTAATAAATATATGGGGATGGAAATGAAGTCCTATTTCTCCCTAAGAAAGAAGCTGTGTTTTGGGACAATTGGCCACTCTTACAGTCTGTGCGTAAACAAGGCCATTGTGATACCCACTGAATGGGTTTCTGGCCAGTTGACTGGAAACTCTGTTTGCCTTAAAATCCACAAGGCCGTTGACAGAATGGGAAACTGGCCAATTGGCTGAAAACCCACCCTCTTCTAGACATGCGAACGCCCTCCAACAAAATGGGGAATTGGACAATTGGCTTGGAACCCATCTTCTCAGAGACATTCAACATTCTTACTTCCAGGACTCCAAATCCATGGAAACCCATCCTGTGGCAAAGAAGCACAATATTGACCTCAATTAGGATCATAATTATCGGGGTCTCGTCAAATTAAAATCGTCGTACTTATCAACACTAACCATGGATTTAAAGCCTCGGGTCGGGAAAGAGGCGTACCTTCTCGTCCCTTTACTTTGTCCTGGTATGATACCAATAAGCAACTAAATTGATATTGATGAAAATATGCTTTGTATGAAGCGTCATTGGCCTCAATTTGAGTATCTTGGAATAATTATTGAGGCCAGATTATTTGTCTGAAAAAAACGGAGTGAATTCAACAAGGGATGATTACTGTCTGATGGACAAAATAAATTACTTCCAAGTGCATTGGTTTATTTTAAAGGCAATTGCATGGATTATGCTGTCACGCCGGTCCAAGGGCCTCTATGAGGAGATTATTGCCCGTATTATGATCATTTTTAAAGCAATTGTGCAAAGAAATTCGAAAATTGCTTACTTGAATTCTCAAGTCTTAATTCAATCTTGTTCATTGGGTTTTCTTTGCAAGTGGACTGATTTTTCGAGCTCTCGTTAATCTGTCGAATAATGACATTCACGTCCGAGTCATAACGACAGTCGATGGAAAAATCGGAACACTCAGAGAAATCGGTAAATCGAGATGAAATACTTCTCTCAATTTTCGCGTTTCGATTTATTTTTCTCAAGAGAAAAAGACATCAACTGGATTTTCGATTTAT
>CAJPEV010002303.1:0-46778 GCA_905338385.1 Darwinula stevensoni | reverse complement strand
AAAGTTGGCGCTCAAGAGGAAGGGGGAAGGCGGGGGAGGGGGGAAGGTGGAGGGGAAGGGGGGGGAGGGGGAGGGGAAGGGGGGGGTGGAGGGGGGGGGAGGATTCCGGAGATTGAATCTTCACCTGCTCCGCGTGAAAGATCGTTGCCAGGAAATAGTTGCCTGGCCGGCAGGTCTTCATTTTCCTAAAAGGGTTTATGTAATTTATTTATTATACCAGGGCTCTACCGGCGCTTTGACGATCACCTGTACAGTCCTAAGTATTTCATATTTATAAATATACGGGGTGATTTTTTATTCACGAGACCATTATAAGTATTTATAATCTCGGAACAAATTAATGCATGAAATTTCGCATCAAGAATCCATAAAAATGTTGAAAACTTCCTTTCCTCCAGGAAAAAAAATATATTTGGCGTGTCCTTGGAGCGCGAACGCATCACGCCCTCCCGATGGGGGCGTGATTCTGCGCGACTGCACGCGGGGAATCCAGGAAAATGGAGTCGACTTCGCGTTCCGCGTTCTTTCGGTCTCTAAACCTCCACCGGTTTAACCTCGGTTTAACCTTCTTGTTCCCCAGAGAAAAATAGTCAATTCATTTCCTCTGGGAATACCTAAAGGACAAAGTCTTCCAGTCGAGGCGAAACGTTTGGAGACTCGAAGGCGGCCTCCATTTCTCGGGATACTCCGCAGGCAGTCGCGCAGAATTACCCCTAACGACCGGCGATGGCGCACGATCGCGCACGATCGCGCATGGACACATTGAACTGTTTAATGGATTCTTGATGCCAAATTTCATGCAACTGACTCTAATTCTTCCAAAATTATAAATATTTACCAGGAATAATGGTCCCATGAAAAAAAATAATCACCCTGTATATTAATATGTCTAACCGAGGGAAGAATGTGGAAAACCATACCAAAGATTTGACTCGGTCCTTGCTGCGTTACGTCGCGTCACGTCACGCATTTCCAGCCGTGAGACGATCGATGGCCTCGTGGAATGCGTGTCTTCATCTCACGTCCCGTTAGGGCAGCGGCTGACCGTTGAAAAGGGATGAGTTCGATTCGAGATGGCATCGCGTCGATGGTCATTCTCGATGGGACTTGTCACGTGGGGGACGTGTCACCTGGGGGACGTGTCACTTGGGGGACGTGTCACTTTGGGGGACGTGTCAATCGAGGCAGCTGATTTCGAGTTTTTTTTTCCTTCGGTAACGTGATGTTCGTTGAAGATGTATTGGTCTGGGGACTGTGTGGGGACTGTAGGGGAATGTGGGGGACTGTGGGGGACTGTGGGGGGCATCTTAAAGAGTTCTGGTTCCACGTTTCTACAGTAATATTTTTTAGAATGTCCGTTTTGGGGCGAATAAAATGATTGGATTCAATGGTACAATTGTGTACCCTCGCCTCCATTTGACTCGATCCAAGGGAAATTATCCGGAAAATTTCCGGATTTTTTTTTTCTTACGGAATTCTTCCGGAATTTTTCCGGAATCGTTTTGACTCGATTCCGTACGGTCGGCGATGACAGCTCGCAAATTCCATTCGGATCTCGTTGAGGTGCCCCGGAGTACTTTGAAGTACTGTGAAGTACTTTTCTGAGGGTAGGGGCCGCTCTTGCGTCGCGTATCTCGCAGGCCGACAGCGTAATGATGGCCTGCGGTGCGGCAGGCCATCATTACGTTGTTGGCCTGGAGATGGGCCAAAATGTGAGCACAGGGTGGGAAATTTTTGCAGCTGCAATTTCGAGACTGCCGAAAACTCTATCGGTGATATTGCATAATTGACTAAAAAGCCCTTGAACCTTTTGCATAATTGACTAAAGGCTCTTGAACCTTTTGCATAATTGACTAAAGGCTCTTGACTTCTAAGGGCATGGTCTTTGTGAGCTTCGTCGGCTCGTAAGTTCACTTAACCCCGATTTCGCGAGCAATTTCGTGAGCACTCACGGAACTAAGCTTTCGGGTTCGTTGTGGCCGAAAGTTTTCTGTGGCCGAAAGTTTTTCTGTTTCCACGTGTCTCATCGGAAGTTTACACAAAAAACGTTTTTCATTTTTTTACCCAGTGATTTCCCGCTGGAAATGAAAATGAAAAATTTTCTCATTTTGTTTATTTATTTATGTTTTGCTCTTTCAGTAATGCTAGTTCTCTTTTCATATTTTATTTTATTTCTATTTCCTTAATTCACTTTTTGGTATTCGGTGCTTTTCTTCCGCGAGAAAATCCTTTCTGAGCCAGTTTCACCATTCTGGATCGTGACCTTGCAAGGTCAAGGTCAAACCAATCACAGCGGTAATTTTCAGCTTGCGATGAATTTCTTTCTTGGCAATTTTCATCGATTTCATCGAAAATTTCCCGCAAATTTGGTCCAGGGAGTAAGTTTGCCTTTCGTTCTGAATTTGCGGAACGTTCTGAATTTGCGGAACGTTCTGAATTTGCGGAACGTTCTGCAGTTTGCATTGGTTACGGCATTTGGCCGCTTGGGGGCTGAGACGTTGGAAGTCAAGGTGGCGCGGCAGATCGCCAAGAAATTTTACATTTCGGCCACTTTCCCGAAAATTGGCAAAATGGCTGAAATGCAAAATTTCGGCAGAAATCGTTGTAGCGAGTCTATTCGTGATGAGATTTGCTAAGTCTCTCTGCCTCTTTGCCAACGGTTTCGTGCCGATTGGCCGGCAGCATTATGCCGATTGGCCGGCAGCTCTATGCCGATTGACCTCGAAGTTCATGCCGTCTGGCCAGCGATTTCTTGCCTCCCTGCCAGCGGTCTCCTGCCGATTGAAGGGGCGTGGCGGAAACTCCGTGTCCCCGGTGCTTTGTACACCCATTAGGGGAATGAGCCGAGTCTTCCATTACCGGGATGATCCGTCGCCACATGAGGATTACGTGGCATTTGCCTTCTTGCTCCGCGAAGAATTCTCCCCTTGTGATTCGGGTTTAAGCCGATTTCGCCAATTACGATTCGGCCAATTTATGGGGAACTGGAATCAACGAAATGTGATGGAAGTGCATCGAAACTGCGGGATATCCTTAAGGAAAGGAATGGCCATTCCCTCCGTTGCCCCCTTAAAAACGTCACGACTCGATTCACAAGAGATAAAAACCCGTACGACCGACCGTATCGGACTCCTTCGACCCCGTCCACAACGAGCGACCACGCAACCTCGCATGACCCCGCAGCGGTCGATCCGACAGGAGCCATGAATTTTTAAATCCCATTTTTCCCGGTGAAACCGTCCCCAAGGTCGAAAGAAAATCGATGAAAAAGTTGGATGATGTTTGCCGACTCCCTTTGCCCTCGCGTTTCCGCTTCGCCCTCGTATTTCCGCTTTGCCCTCACCAGGCCCTATTGGCTCCATCAATTCTAATGGCTTTTTTTTGCCCCCTTTCCTCCTCCCCCCCCACCTTGCCCCCTCCCCTTTGCCCGCTTCCTATTCATTACTCCCTTCTGATTACTCTGCACGCCCCCCTAAATGCCTCGATTCCATTCCTTTTAACCGCCCACTCCGCTCTATGCAATTCCTAATGCGGGAAGAAAAATCCATCGGGAGAAACAGAAACGGAAGAATTAGCGCACGGAAGCGTGAAGGGTAAAAAAGGAAGAAAAAGCTTTTCTCTGGTCCACGTCAAGGATCTCCACTCCTTTGATTAATGGCCTCTTCGGCAAGTCTTCCTCAAGTCTTCCTCGAGTCTTCCTCGAGTCTTCTTCGAGTCTTCCTCGGCGGCGCCACAAGTCCTCGGAAATTTCCGTTCCTTTGCATATCGAGCCGCGGGGGGAAAATTTTTTTTCTCCCTTTTTTTTCGATGCTCTGATGGGGGGATCGCGTGGGGGATGGATTGAATCCCGGGGAAAAGGGGGGCAAGTCTTCCCCCCACCGCCGCCGCCGCCGAGGCAAGTCTTCATTCCCCGAGTCGTCGGGGCGAGATGTCTCCGGGGGCCGATCCGTCTTCATTCCATGCGAGATGGAGAGATCATACCGAGAACGAGAAAAAGAGGGAAATAGCGAGGAATAGCGAGGAGTGGCGAGGAATAGTGAGAAATAGTGAGATGTCGCGGTGGTTTCTCTCAGGAAATTTTTTAAATAATTTTTTTTGCGATTCCCGAATTTTAATTCTCAAGTTTTCGCTCGAAAATTTCCTCTAGGGCGTTGTGAAGTCGGACGGAAGAGGAAACAGAATGTGGGGGAAAGGGGCAAAAAAAGGGGGGGGGGCGGAGGAAAGGGGGCAAAAAAAAGCCATTAGAATTGGTGGGGCCAATAGGGCCTGGTGAGGGCAAAGCGGAAATACGAGGGCAAAGCGGAAACGCGAGGGCAATGGGAGTCGGCAAACATCATCCAACTTTTTCATCGATTTTCTTTCGACCTTGGGGACGGTTTCCCCGGGAAAAATGGGATTTAAAAATTCATGGCTCGTATCGGATCGACCGCTGCGGGGCCATGCGAGGTTGCGTGGTCGCTCGTTGTGGACGGGGTCGAAGGAGTCCGATACGGTCGGTCGTACGGGTTTTTATCTCTGGTGAATCGAGTCGTGACGTTTTTATTGGGTCTCGGTTCGTTTAAGGATTTTTTTTTCTGTGCCGAATTTGAGGAAGTTTGCTGTGATGTTTTGGCACGAAGGAAATTTGCGGGTTTTTTTCCGGATTGAAATTCGATGGGATTTGTGGGTGCTTTGTAGGTGCTTTGTGGGTGCTTTGTAGGTGGTTTGAAGGTGTTCTAAAGTAGGGCTTGCCCGACGATGGAGGTCAATGTCATTGGACATTGAGATTTCGTAACGGTGTGACTCAAGGGTGAGGAGGGAGGGAGAGGTCTGGGCGGGCGGGGTGGGTCCCGCGGGAGGGCGGGGAGGGCCCGCGGGGTTCGCCGCGACGTGGAGGACTGGGTGGAGGGAGGAGGTCCGCGGGGGGAGGGGAGGGGAGGGGGGGAGAGGGAGGGCTCTAGGTGGAGGATGTAACGTGGGGGATCATGTGATGACACCTTCCGCGGAGTGCGGATTCTTTTCTCGGCTTTTCTTGTCGTGTGTTGCTGCTCGTCTTTTTCAGGTCCGTCTATTTTATATTTTTTTTTTGTGATCGTGGGTTTTTTTTTTGTTCGATGCGGTCTTGTTTGAGTCGTTCGTTGATGTTTTCCGTGCGTCTCGGTTTTTTGGTGGGTTTTGGGTCGTCCGAAGTGGGAATGGCAGAGTGATCGATTACATCGATTTTGCTTTGGCCTTTTAAATTGGACCTTTGCCTTTTCCTTAAGGAGGCAGATCGATATAAGTGCCTGTGATTCCTTTCGCGTAAATGTCCCTGATTTTTGTTCGCATGCTCGGTTGTCTGGACTCCGATGCGTCAAGGCCGTTGCGACTCTTTCGTACAACACGGTCGGGGGGGGGGGGGGGGAAGAGGGGCGAAGGGGGGCGAAGGGGGGCGAAGTGGCGAAAACTTGACGTTTTCGTAGGATCGGCACGGAAAAGAGCGGATCGGTCGGATGGGTTTGCACTTTCGGTGATGTCACCGAACCGGTAATAGGGCACCGGGTCGCCACAACCGGAGCATCCACATTCATCCCTCATGTATCTTTCATCGCGGTCCAAGGGTTAAGGTTGCTCTGCAGTTCAATGCACGGCTTTCCGTCTTTCTTCCGTCTTTCTTCCGTCTTTCCTTTCTTACGGTTGCAGAAGTGGCCGGAATCTCTCCCCGGGACTCCGCGGAATCAAAGGGAACGCGAAGGTATCAAATCGACGGAATCAGTCATGCTGAAAAAAAAATTTACAATTTTTTTTTTAAGATTCTCAGTTGATTCTCAGACCCGAGATTCTCAGCTGGTAATACTTGGAAATTTCTCTCCGCCGTGATATCACGGGCCGAAAGAACGGCCTGGGAAAGAGAGGGAGGAGGGAGGCTGCCTCCCTGCAATATCATAATGGAAGAGGAGGAGGTTTCCTGGGAAGCCCCGGGAGGCGGCTTTTCAATGTAGAGCCGATATATACCTGATGTGTTCCGGGTCGTATTTTTCACATTGATCTCTTTCTTGGAATGGATTATCATGGCAGGAATTTTGTGGGAGTAAAGTAGTAGCGTAGGAGTCGTGGTGCGGATTTGTCGTTGCGAAGGGAAGTTCCCTTCCTCGTGACTCGCGCTGAGAGGACGGGACGACCTTAAGCGGACGGGCCGACCTTAAGCGGACGGGACGACCTTAAGCGGACGGGACGACCTTAAGCGGACGGGACGACCTTAAGCGGACGGGACGACCTTAAGTGGAACCGACTCGATTGACTCCGACTGCTCGTCGAGATGCAGGTTTCAGCCTTCACGGGATCCTGAGTCATGAGGCTTGTTCATTTAATTCGCTAACTGATGCTGGTGATTGCCCGATATGACTAGGTTGGCAACCCTGCGAGGAAGAATGATGCGAAAGGAGGCTGACTTTGCACAGCTGCGCGGACGAGGTGATCCGCCCGCACGGTCGAGCACCGAACGCGTTTTTTTAATGAGAGAGTTCAAAGTGTGGTCGTCGTGGGAGATTCCCTCCAAACGGAACGGGGATGCGTTCTCCGCCGTTCGGCGTTGAGTGCATCAGGAACGCTTGCGGACGCGAGTCCGAGCATGCGGAAACGAATTTCTTGGACGAACAACGGTGCTCAAGTGGGATAAGCGGCTTGGGATGAGCGGCTGTCGCTGACGATACGCGTCCTGGACAGCCCTAAGCATCGGATGCGGTCGCTCGCGTCCAGGACGTCGTTCTGGCTTGGGCATTACGTACTTAGATTGGCAGTACTTATGCCAGTACAGCGATCCCCCGATTTTTACGAACTTCCAGCCCCTCCGTAAGCCGCTTATGCCACTTGAGCGCCGAAATTGAAGCGAAGCGAATCTTGCTGAAGCGAATTTCTTCGCTTCAGCAAGCTCGCCTCACACCTGAAAATGTTGCTGATGCACTCAAACCACGCCAAACGCAACGGCGGAAAAGGCATCAATCTTCCACGACGACGACACTTCGAACGTCCTCACGAAAACGCGTTCAGTGCTCGACTGTGCGGGCGGATCACCTCGTATGCAATGTCGGACGCTGTGCAATGTCGGCCCCTATGCAGCTGTGCAATGTCGGCCCCTATTGCATTGGGCCGACTTATAATTAAAACTAAACTGCTGAAAAAAGAGATTCGACACGAGACAATCAACTAATCGGTGCTGAGGTGCGGAGCTCCGAGGACTGGCCGTACCGGCAAGTACCGGGGAAGTACCGGGGAAGTACCCGAGAAGAAGTGACTCGATCGTTAGGGAGACGCTACAGCTCTGCCACCTTAGAATTTCCAAGGGCATCAGTCACATCGGCAAGTTGTCATAATTTCGCAGGCAGAAGGGCAAAAATGCGGAAAATCCAAAAATTGAGTAAGTATCGTGTGGGCCCACGCCCCTTGAACTAACTTCGTGTTTGCGGACGCACATATTAACCTCTGATATTGTCTTTTTTTTTCCTAATGCTCATTATTCAGGATGAAGTACGTCTGAATTGCTGACGTTGTTTGAAGGAAATTCGCAATTGCCTGTGAGAACTTGGCGACTGGGACTAGAAGAGCATAATGATATCATTATCATAAGTAGGGCTGTTAGATTATCAGATAGATAAATGCGTGTTTTTGTTGTGATTACCGTCCATGGAAATTGGATAACCTTGGTGGTAACCTCGGTGTTACCATTATATCCATCGATTTTTTTTTAATGTCCAGAAAGGCGAAATTCAAATTGATGAGGTCGACGATTTTCATTATTATACTATTTTATGTATATCATTAATTATGTCATTATTGAACTGTTTCTTGAATTGAACGAATCTTACGACCTCCAGACGGTTTCCGCCTTCGGATCCCACCGGATGCTTGCCGAGCGATCCCACGCGATTCTCACTCAGTTTCGCGAGCGGCGGCTCTTCGAGCCGGTAGGGAGCCGGAAGGGAGCCAAGAGGGAGAAGGGAGGGAGCCGGGAGGGAGCCGGATCTCTCGCGATCCCAGGGGAAATCCGGGGGAAGCCCTCTCCTCGGAGCTTCGGGTTCCCTGGAATCACCTGGAATCACCTGGATCATGATGATCAAGTTAGCAGGTGCAGATTAAAAAATCGGAGAACCTTCGCGAGTTTTTATTTATTTATTTAGAGTGCGATAAACGATGCAAACAAATTACTGAAATTTGATATTTAAAAAGCTTAAGATATTATTATTGATTACCACCTGACGACAATCGCATTTCAAGCAGATTCTAAGCATATTCTAAGCAGATTCTAAGCAGATTCCCCTCCCTCCTTCCATCAATTTTCATGCGAATATGAATTCGGTGCACCCAAGGTTACCAAGGTGCACTTCAATCGATCGTACTGATTTTTTCATCTCTCGACACGGGGTCCGTCCGATGCATAGTTCATTCTGTACCTATTTATATACCTATTAAGTGATAATTATTTATAATCGTCCGAGGGGATCGATCTCCGTCACCATCTCGCAACCCGAGCTGACGCGATTTTCGAAATGGGGAAAAATTAATTTAAAAGAAAAGGGGGAACCTCGAACAGCAAATTAAAGGGATTTCCCGCGGAGTTCCCCTTGAAAGTCTTCGATCTGCGAGTCTCCAATCTCCAATCCGATCTCCCTTCCTTGCTCTTAAAGAAACATGAGAAAGGTCATGAGAAGAGTCATGAGAAGAGTCAGGAAAGACTCAGTTCGATCTGATGGCTGTTGACCTTCGAATGCCCCGAACTCCACGGGGATCTCGAAAATATTTTCAAAGCCTCAATTTAGAATATACCTTTAAATATGATTTAAGTATAATTTTATTACGAATCATTCAAACAATTTTATTACGAATACTTCAAATATAATTTTTTACGTATTATTTGCATATAATTTTATTACATATAACTTAATATAAATTTTTAGCAATTTTAATTATTAGAAATAAAGTTCTAGATTATTGATTTTCTTCAATTGGCATTCAATTAATGATCACGTGGAGTCTTCGCGAGACAGCCGACGAATCACCGGGTCTCAGGAGTTGTCCCCAACGCTTCAAACTCGGGCTTCAGTTTTCTTTTGCTGAAGCTCATACTCTCCCGCGAATGAGCCAAAAAAAAAATTCCTTCATCGCCCTCATAAACAACTCGAGTAATTAGTAAGTCATTTGCAATGCAACCGGAGATATTTCACTTCCATCCCGCCTCGAATCCATTTCATCATTCCATTTCACCAGTCCATTTCACCAGTCCATTTCATTAGTCCCTTTCAATAGTCCATTTCGCAGGTCCATTTCGCAGGTCCATTTCACCAGTCCATTTCGCAGGTCCATTTCGCAGGTCCAATTCGCAGGTCCATTTCGCAGGTCCATTTCGCAGGTCCATTTCACCGGTCCATTTCGCCAGTCCATTTCGCGTCATTCCCTATCTCATGATATGACTGGAGGAGAGCGAGCGCCGATAAAAATCTCCGGCTTGATCGATTCAGGATCCCAACGTCAACATCATCATCTCGGGCAGAAAATTTTTCCTCCTGCTGATACACCGGCGACCCCACGTGTGTATCAGCGACCCGGAACTCCGCGGTTGCCAAGGCAACGGCTCCGCCTTCGAATCGGATCGTGGAAGGGGAAAAATTGTTTCCCGAAGTCATCATCGAGTCCTTGGAATATTATTTTTCCGTGAATCTTATCGATTCCGTCGGGGGAGAAAGCTCGAAGAATGCTCTAAGAATGCTCTAGGAATGATCTAAGAATGTTCCAAAACCTTTTTGCATCGAATTCTTGTACTGCTTCTGATGGAAATCGCCCAGGCAGAAAATTTCCAGCAGCCGGCTTCAGAATCACAGAGCAGAAAACGGGCAAAGCCAAAAATAGCAAATGAGGTTGCAGATTTGGGGCAAAGCCGGAGGAAGAGGGAAGGTGGCTCTATTTAAATGCCATTCCGAGAAGAAACATTTTTAGCTTCCTCCTCGCTCGAGTGGAAATTTCGATAATGATTTTCTTGCGATGGTCTCTTGATTTCCCTTCATTTAGGATATAATGCATGACGGGTAGGTGATCGGCTAGGAGATCGGCTAGGAGATCGGCTAGGAGATAGGGCGATCGACGGAAGGGGGGAAGGGATCGTCTCTGTTCGCTACAAATCCACCGCGAAGTTTTTTTGGGGGGGGATGGTGTATTGTGTCAAATATGAAAATCCCGATTTAAAATAACCGGGATATAGTGTATTTAGTAGCAGCGACTCTGCTACTACGAATAGTAGCAATGAGTAGCATTGAGTAGCAATGAGTTGCAATTTCCTGGCTACTCCTTGCCAATCACGGAGAATGCCAATAAAGTAGCGTCCGGGCGGTAAGTGCTAAGCCTGATTAGGTTGCAGGGGGATATTGCTTTCTTCTCGGAATCCCTCACTGAGAAATTACATTGGAGACGGAGGTGAAGGCTGTCCGGATGAGATGGAGGTGGAGGTAGATGCCGTCAGGATTAGATGGAGGTGGAGGTGGATGCACGTTCCGGGAAATTCCATGGCTTTCAGCAGCTTCAGAATATCGGCAGATAATAAACTTTTAACACTTGAGGAAGAGGAACCGCGAAATGAGAAATAAGGAATGTCTCCATCCGGAAGGATTAAAAAGGAATGTCGTCATCCGGAAGGATTAAAAAGGAATGTCTCCTTCCGGAAAGATTAAAAAGGAATGTCGTCATCCGGAAGGATTAAAAAGGAATGTCTCCATCCGGAAAAATTAAAAAGGAATGTCTCCATCCGGAAGGATTAAAAAGGAATGTCGTCATCCAGAAGGATTAAAAAGGAATGTCTCCATCCGGAAGGATTACAAAGGAATGTTGTCATCCAGAAGGATTAAAAAAGAATGTCTCCATCCGGAAGGATTAAAAAGGAATGTCGTCATCCGGAAGGATTAAAAAGGAATGTCTCCATCCGGAAGGATTAAAAAGGAATGTCGTCATCCGGAAGGATTCAAGTTTTCGTTACTTGCTGGTTGTTGTTCTGGATGGAAATGTATCAGAACCGCTCCCTCTGAAAATGAATCCGAATCCAGTCTTCCCGGATTCTCATTATTGCTCGACACATGTCATCGCTTCCTCCCCCCCACCATCCAGCCCGGCACTTGTCAGAACCCAAACATGGCCCGACGCTCTGATTGGCATTCCCCTGTCATCCGTGCCCCGGTCGAAGGGAAGGAAGACGTCGGGCGGCGTCCTTCGCTGTCGAGTCCGGGGACGTTCCCCAGAGGTGAAGGCGGCCTCTTTAACCCAGACAGAGCGGCTGTATAATTCATACGACTTCATCATTACTTAATTTGACTGGCGAGGAGGAAAAAAGAAGGGAACGTTCGCTTCCTCTTCACATCATGGCGACAGAAAAAAAAACTCTGTTTTCATTCCTCATAGCGCATCCGTATGCCAATCTCCTTGCACATATTTTGCCGAGCTTTCTTACCTTGACTGCGGGAAAACCAATATTGGAAAATCAATTGAATCCTTCAGGATTCTACTCAGATTCAATTCTCTTCCCTCCATTCCCTCCCCTTCCTTCCCTCCTTCCTCCACTCTCTCCCGGGGAAATGGCCTTGTCTCTGAACCCTCTTTTAGCATTTCTTTTATTGCGTGTCTAACCTGCGACGAAAATAGAGTTAGTCGTACTTGCTCTATGACTTTTTAATGTCGTCACGTGCGTGGTCCCCATGGCCCTCGTAGTCCACCGTTACCCCCCTCCTCCCTCCCTCCGCCTCCGCCCCCCCCCCTATTCAACTCACCCCTCTTTCAACAGTAACCAACTCTGAATAATTTCATGATTTTTGTTCTACGTGCAGGCAGGGCAATGCAAGCCGTGGCTCTGGTCCTCCTCGGAGTCCTGCTGCCTCAGACCCTCTCTCTCTTCTCTCAGGGTGAGTGCGTCAGTCACCGTTACCGTTATCGATCCCGAACCCGGCAAAGATAGCCTCGACGGACTGTAACAGTTCGTCCGACATGGACGTCTCCCTCGAGAGGACCCAGGCGAACTCGAAGGTCAGGAGGCCCGCGAAGGTCTCGCAGGAGTAGACGGCCGAGAAGGTCTCGTAGTCCGTGTCGAGGACGAGGTAGGTGCCGCCGGGTGCTGAGGGGGACGATGCGGCGCCAAAATTTTATTAAAATAATGGTAAATGGTAAATAAATATAAATAAATAACTGAAGTTGAAGTGACGTTGAGGGGATTTTTTTAAAAACTATCGTTGCTTTCTTTTTCGCTCTCGTAACAAGTACCAGAAAATTTTGCAACAGCAGGACCGATATTGGCCGGCACTGGACCGATATTGGCCGGCACTGGACCGATATTGGCCAGACGTCAGGTCAATATTGGTCCAACTTCTCGCGTTACCGACTCCAGTAGCACCAGGTATTGGCTCAATGCTGGGCCAACATTGGGCATGTTGGCTACATCTTGGCCAATATAGCCGGTATCGGCTCCGTAATATTGCCAATCATCGATCCAGTATCGGACCGACGCGATGATCCGATGTGTTCGAGTTGCGCTTGGAAGTTTTTGGGAAAGCTTGGAGTTCTCCTCCAGGCCACTAGATGGCAGTATGGGTCTCGCTTTTCGCACGTTACACGAAAGTGCCCTTCCCTCTTTCCATGGAATCGTCCTTCGCAGGATTGCTTAGTACCTCGCCGTGTGTGTCGCTTCGTCTCGTTACGGGAATCGACAGACAGAGACACTTCATCATTCGCTATCCCCATTTTCGAAAGAGAATCATGGAGCCCAGGCCATAAACAAGCTCATATGAGAAGCCCTTACGCTTCCTTTTGTAGCTGTGGTAGCGTTCTTCTGCTCCGTCCAACTGTTTCCTCATTCCTCCAAGGGGAAGGTCCTCTTCCGTTGTGGGACGTGCACGTGCATGGGGAGGGTGTTCAACTAGTACATGTGGTACTAGTACTGCAGATAGGAGTGTCTCCGTCGAGGGCTTACCCCCACGGGGTAATGAATTTAGAGCAAACAGCAGCGCCAATACCGACCCGACATCGGCCCCGGAAATAATCCCAATAATGGTCCAAGGTGGGTCCCAATACCTGGCCGACATGTATATTCCTCGGCAGTCAATATCGACCCAATACCGGGGTGCCACTGGGGGAGGGAAAGCGAGAGAGAGAACTCCTCCCTCCCCCTCCCTCCCCCCTCCTCCCCCCCCCCGCCGAGAGGCCATTCAAAACCCGGAAGAGGACGAGCACGCGTGAAACAATAACATAATCCGCGTCACAAAGGAATCCCATCTCGATGCATCGAGGAGAATGCCGCTCGAAACGACTGCATATGAGATCGCGCGAATAAAAGCCGGTAATTGGGAACCGGAGCCCACGGCACGGAGCCGGCACGGAACCGGTGGAAACTCACAGCCTGGGAATTCGACGAGGAGCCGGCCGGGCTCGTTCTCCGGGTCCGGCTGATAAGCCCGGCCGAGGATCTCGTCCAGCGACCCGTCCTCCTCCACTCCCGTGTTGTAGACTGAGACTGCCGTGCCGTTCTCTGAGGAGGAGGAGGGGGGGGGGTGAGAGCGGACGATGGGCGTGACGTCACGCACGGCGGGGCGTCGTCTGCTGCGCCGGTGTCGTCTGCTGGCGCGGTGGCCGGCGCGTTATGTAATACGGACGCTTTCAACTCGGGATTCCACGCGCGTTGAGAACGAGGAGCGTGGAAGCCAAATAATTGTCGAAGCGCTGAAGCCCTGAAGCGCTGAAGCCCTGAAAGGTTCTTTCGCATCGAGGAAACTCGCGAAACTCGAAATCTTTGTCTTCTGCGGACGCGGCGTGAATGTGCTGCCATGATTCCGTGGGAGGAAAATGGTAAAAAAGAAAAGAAATAAAAAAGTCTGATTTCCTCCGCTGACTACGTTTGGAATTGCGGGTTTTCCCATATTTTGCACGCTAATATCGAAACAATTTAACGGCTTGGATTCCCCGGTATTCAAACCTGGAATGCGAAATTTCGCGAGATGGTAATTTTTCGCCCTGTCGACGACCGCAGACGACCCCGGCCGACCCGCGTTCCCGCCGCCAACGTCAAAATTCCCAAAATTCCGCCAAATTCCCGTCGGAATTTGCGCTCACCGATGGCTCCGTATCTGGCCCGGACGCAGGTGAGGCCGGCCTGGAAGATGCTGGGGAAGCTCTGGATCTCGTACCAGTCGCCAAGGTACTGCGCGATGCGGATCCAAAGAAGGAGGAAAGTACCATAGTAGAAAAAAAAAATTTGAGACAGTTAATGATAAAGGTAAATAGCGATAACATTGTTTGAAGTGCAAACGAAATAAATAAAAGGTGGAATAAGAATGGTATAACGATAAGACAGTGACATATGTGACATATGCAAGATACACGAGACACATGTGACGCATCACATCTGAAATTTTCTCTCCGAAAATTTCTATCTAATATTTGCGAGATTTTCCAAAGTAGATCTCGCGATCCAACGCTGAGTCAAGATTTTTTTTAGTTGCCCTTTTTTAGGGCCCTTTTAGGAAGGTCAAGCTGCCGATTTCTTTTGCGGACTTGCTTTGGAATCTGCACAGGAAATTTTTTCCTTCGACCGTCCGCACAGTCTTTGGAGACTTTGCACTTCCAATTAACAAGTACACCCTAGACTCGCCGTGCAAATTTATTTTTTTTGCATAGATTGAAAGACCTTTCCCAATCCTACCCATCGCGGAATTTTTTTTCTACAGGCAAAAAAAAATTTGGGAATAGTGGGACGAGGAGGGAGGTTGCTAGTGAGGAGGGAGGTTGCTAGTGAGGAGGGAGGTTGCTAGTGAGGAGGGAGGTTGCTTGTGAGGAGGGAGGTTGCTAGTGAGGAGGGAGGTTGCTCGATAAGTTCCACCAACCCCCGGCAACAACACTTATTGCCTTTTTTTCTGAGTCACAGGAGTGAGATGTTGTCCTTGTCCTTGTTTTTTTCACCTTGATCCATATGATTTCGTAAATAAAATAATAATAATCAAATGACAAACATTAAATTAATTTCATTTAACTAATCGGATAAATCCCATAAATAACAAATATAATAAATACCATAAATAACATTAAAATAACCAGTAACATAAATAACAAATAACACAAATAACACGAAGAACAAATAATATAAGTAACGAATAAAATAAATTAAAAAGTAAGTGCTTTTTGTTCTCTTCTGCAGAGAGGATCGGATGGCTGCTGACAGAAAACGACGACTGCATGTTGGAGTCTGGGAGGATTCACCCAGGCGTGGAGCTCGTCGTGTCGGACTCGAACGACTCGGTCGGGGCCTTTCGGGACCTTTACTTGCGGGGGATCCGGACTTTCGTCGGCCTCACCAACGAGGATGCCTCTGGGGTGCTCGAGGAGGCGCCGGATGATGTCCGGTTCGTGAGTCCCTTCCTGACCGGGGCGGATTTGCAGGCGCGTCCCGGAGTGGTTTCGATCCTGCCGGACGACGAGGCCTTGAGCTTCGCACTGGCGCAGAAGTTGAGGTATGTGCGGGACAGCTGGGGCAGCCGGGACAGCCGGGACAGCCGGGACAGCCGGGATAGCCGGGACAGCCAGGACATTAAGATCCTGCCAGTCGTGGGGTCGGAGCGGGACACGGCGTTTCTGCGAGTCTTTGGAGATGTGGCGGACTTCACCGAAATTTTGCCGCCGGTCCGGTTTGGCCCGGCGAATCCGGGATTTTACGACAGACTGGAGAAATATTCCGACGCCGTCATTTTGTTCCTGCCGCCGAAGGGACTGGCAAGATTCTTGCGGGAATCCGCCAAGATGACGACCCGACCCAAAGGGCTGATATCGCCGTTCGCACTCTTCGAAGAAGAGGAAATCCTCGAGGATCCCGTCGCCAAGGCGCGGGCGCATCAGCTGGGACTTTTCACCGTGGCGTATTTAGGGCACAACTTCATGGTTCCCCAGCGACGCCGATTTTACAATCAGATTCGGAAAAACCTGGGTCATTCGTGTTCCCTGCTGGCGGCGCCGGTCCACGACGCCGTGCTCGTCGCGGCAAGTCTTCCGCTACCGGGCAAGTCTTCGCTCCGGGGAGCCACGGGGGACCTCGCCTTCACCGACTCGGGTCAGAGGTCGTCGGGGACGCTCATGCGAGCATTTTTCTTCGTCGATTCCAACCTTACTTCGGTCGTGGTGCAGGACAGTCCCTGGGTCCCGGAAGGGTTCATGGACTTCCGTGTCGACGGGCCGACCCGGATCTACGCGGAGCACCAGCTGTACACCCCCTCGAATTCCACCGAAGACGCCCAGGTCCATTCGTACACCCGGGAGACCTTGACCGCCCTTTACCGAATGGTTCAAAGGTCGCACAACGACTGCCGCAATGGGACTTTGAGCGTGGGGGTCTACGATCCGCTGCATTTCGGGTTGGTCAGCCGGGTCTACGCCGTTGAAGACTTGCCGGAAGTCATCATCATTCCCAGAACTGCTGGGTACGTTCTCAAGGCCACGTGCGGCAAGTATTCCCTCGACGTCGTCTGTCCGGAATCTCACCGGAATCTCGGGTGTCTCACGTCCGTTTCGGACGAGGAAGGGCAACTGTCAGAGGAGAAGCCATCCCTCCGGCGCAGGAAACGCGATTTCAAGTCGTGGTATTACGGCGTTCGGCGGAAGCCCGCCAGCAAGGCGACGGCGCAACGTCGGCGGGGAGAGATTCCGGCCGGTACTTTGAACGATGTCGACCGATACGACTTGTACGGGAAGTACTGGATGTACGATATGCTGAAAGCACCGCCGGGGGTTATCAGCAAGATCATAGGACTTGCGGCGCCCAACGTTGCAGCTTGTATCGGTGGACTCATGGGTTGTGTCATTTGCGTGGGGTATCGAACTTCCATTGACCAAGAGGCATTCGGTTGTGCGGGGCCCTGCATTGTAGGTATCGGGGGAACGTGCGGCGTAGCAACGGGAAAGGTCATGGAGGATTACTATACGGAGAAATCCGTGATATGTACCGAGTTGTTCGGGCAGGCAAGGATGGACCCGGAGACTTACGTGATCGACGCAGGATTTGGAGCCAGACTGAGCGAGGTTGACCCGGTGGCGTTGGAGGGGTATCACGTGATGGCAGCGCCCTTGGTTGAACTCATGCAGAGGTCGAGTTGGGTCAGTGGGGTCGTAGAGTGGGCGGCGGGGCCGTGGATCGCAGCGATGAAGTACGAGGAGGGGTATGAGACGGAGATGGGATGGACGGGGAAGGTGGTGCTCTATGGGGGGGTGCCGGTGGTGAGGGCGGTGGGGTGGGCGGCGAGGGTCATGCGCCACGTGGTCAGGTACAGCTGATCGAGTGGTGGGGTGGAGGAAAACAGTTGATCGTGTGATGCGCGGGTGGGGAACAGCTGGATGGCTGGCGTGTGGGAGGGTGCAGTGGCACTTCTGATGCAATGCAAGTATTTATTGTTTGTCTGGGAATAAAGATTGAATGGTTGAGGTGTATAGTGGGTTTTTTTTGGTTGAAAGTTTTTTGGGTTGATGTTCACCTTTCGGGGCGCTATGGTTCATCCGGAAAGACTCTGGGGGTAAAATTACCGAATTGAGAAAGATCGACTAGAGATTCTTTAGAGGATAAAAAATTGACAATTTTTTTTTCTCCCTAGAGGTTGATGGATCCTTGACACTCCTCAGAATATCGCGGAAGTGATATGAGAAGTGTTCAAGCAAATGAGTATCGATCAAATCAATTATACATCCCCATCAAGAAAGAAGGTTGACACTAGTCTAGAGAGGATCTTGTAGGCTGTAGAGGCTAAGAAGGGAAGGCCCATCATGAATATGAAATGAGGGGGAAAAAGCCTTCCCTCTCTTTTTCTCCTCTAATCGGGACTGAGGATGATTGGAGGGTTTCTCATCTCGCCTTGTTATTCCTCATAGTTCCCGGGGAACTTTCCCTCCCATTTTCTTGACGAGAATATCACACAGAACTCTTACTTGCAACTTAAATTATCCTATAAATCACAGTCCATGCAAGGCAAAGGGAGAAAAATAAAATGGGATGGAAAATAAACGCAAGTGAAACCCAGACCACCCAACAGAAAAGCCACAGTTTTTCTCTTCCCTCTTCCCATCGGCCGAGAGACAGAGCGATCGCTTCTCATCCGGCCAGGAAAACGGCATGAAAAAAATGTATTTTTCAAGTTTGACTCAGCGTTGAGTCATTCATTGCAGCTGTGTTCAACTCTTCTGAACATCTTCGTGCATCCATATACATTAGGTCCTAATATTTAGGTCAATATTGATCTTAGTAAATTTAGAATCAGGACCTCTTAATTCAACCCCTAAAGGTTTATTTTAAATATTTATTCTGCGAAACAATCATTTCAAGAAGACTAATTCAACGTCTTCATTTTTTTTTTTTACTTTCAAGCCTTTGCCTGCCTCTTCATATATTACTTGAATATTCAATATTTGAAAGGAAACGAAGGCCTTAGATGGGGCCTGACATTTTTTTTTTCCTACTTTCCAGCGACGATAGACAAAGATATGCGTTGGCGAGAACAATCAGGATTCAATCACTGTCGAGAGATTCAATCAATACCTAGAGCAATATCACCCCACTCAAAGTGCGGCAATATTGCTCTCAACTCCCCGGGAAGAGTCTCTTCATGAAAGCGCAAAACAGGAGTCGGCAATATGACTCAATTTTGATCAAAGTTGAATAATGAATACATCTGGTACACAGTTTTATTGAGAGAGTAAATCGAAGCCGGATGTGTGTCAATGAAAATATTGTGCCTCAAGCCAAAAGTACCTGGAATACTGATTTATAAAATATGAAATATAATGCACAATATGTGATATTTTTCTGTCGTTAATATGTAGTTATTTATTTTCGCACAGAATAAAGCAGAAACTAAGCTTTCTTATGGCGAAAACAAGCTAGAAAAATTAGTCTTGAATTTCAAGAAACCGGAAGACGGGGAACTTTCTTATAAGAAAACATTTTATCTGTCTCTTTCTCTTCAAAAACGAGATTCAAAAATCACCAGTCGCCAATGAGAAGGTTGTCACGACGAAAAACATTCATAATATCAATGGAGCTCACACGTCGCACGTCGAAGACGTATACACGGAAACACCGTCACGGTCCGCAAAAATTTTCAGTCCAAGGGCCACCTGTCGGCCGTCACCCGAACCCGCGCAGGCGTGTGAAGAGGGTCCAAATCACGACAGTGGCGACCTGGCAACCCGGTCGCCCCGAGGAGTTTCCTTCGTGCATCGCCTGCGGTCTCTCCCCTGCACGAAAGAGAGGACCTTTATACATTAAGGACAGATGAAAGACATGTCCATCCCATTTCCTCGTCCTCGCGTGATGTGCCGAGGAGATAAAAAACCTTTCATCAGACAACATCAGACAACATTGGTGACGATTTTCAAGCTGCACTTTTCTTATCAACTTTCTCTTTTCTACCCATCCAGTCTTAAGTCATAAACTTATTCTCAGTATTGATTGGGAAAAAAGATTATTTTAAAAAATACACGTCCATGCCATTCTGAAAAGAATATTAATAACACCACTTCAAAAAGCATACATTTATTTGTATCTATTGATAATACTGGGTGGCCGAACTTTGTACGACTACAGAGGGGTCACAACGTTAAGCATCGTCTTGAAATTTTCAACGTATCATGCCCAATATATGTAGATGATTCAGGAAATTTTCAATTAAATTCCCTTCTCTGGACACGAGTAAGAGCTTTTCCCGTGAAATTCGTCAAATGAGCAAGTGTGTCAATGCGTTTGTCGGCGGGCGATCCGAGGAGGACACATCCATGGAGGATTCCATCAAACATTTCTTTCATTGAGGTCAAGCGCGTTTCTTTGCACAATCGCTTTTTTAACATCGCGCGGGGAAAAATTGTTACTCAAGTATTTTACAACCAATTTCAATGAAATTTTTGTTCTATTACCTGCAAATATTGCATGTAAAAGCCTATAAATTTCCTGTCGATAACTCATTTGGTATACCGTCTGCACGCGTGTAAATATCGAGACTTTTTGGACCACCCGGCATATTTAGAAGATCGTGACTGAGTGAGTGAGTTATTCTAACCATGTTCTACAGAAGTTAAAAATCTGAAACTTGGTACACAAGTCGCTATTGGGATGCGGAGTTCAGAAAAAAATCCGACTTTGGAAGTACAGGCCCTGGGGGCATACATTTTTTGAGGAAGATATTTTCAAATATATATTTTTGTTTCAGTCAAATGGAGAGACATGGAAAGCTGAAACTTGGCATGAACCTGACAACTAAGACACTGAGTTCAGGAAAAATGTCAAGTCTGAGATGCATGCCCTGGGGGGCATATTTTTTGAGGATGACGTTTTCACATTTTTTTGTCTTAGCGAATTGGAAAGAAATAGGAAGGTGAAACCTGGCAAACGCATGACTAATGCGATGGTGAGTTCAGGAAAATTCATTTCCACACACACTTCCACTAGGGTCATTTCCGTTATTATGTAACTGAAGAGTGAAAATAGCCAAAATTTGAACGCCATTAAAATCTTCGATGTTGCGAAACTCCCGAATCCAAAATTTGCACGATTTGCGCGATGACCCCCAAAGAGGGAAAAAAATTATCTCCGACTTCTCCGCGCTTTGCAAGGGAAAATGCGATGATCGCCTCGGAATTTCCCCTGCGGCCACCCCGCATAATGATGAAAAATGATCTTTCCCCCACGCCTGCTTTTTTTTCCCCTTATACGATCATTCTGCATAAAAATGCTAAAGAGGTGCAGCGATACCCAAGAAAGTCAACATAAAACTTTGAGCTTAAGTATTCCCCAACTCGATATTATTATGTTTTCCATCATTTTTAATTAACTCATATTCACTATTTTCAATTCACTCATTTTCGCTAATTTTCATTTACTCATTTCTGCTCTTTTCATTGGTCCAATCATATAGTTACAGACGACCCATACAAAACGTTACCCGTTCGTCCGAATTTCACCGCTTTTTCCCCTCATCTTTACTTGAAGATTTCTGATCATTTTTCTGACAGGTTGAGAGACGGAGAAAAAACTTTTTTTTTACCCCAGGTTCAGCATCTCAATTTTACCTCGGGGAAAAATTTTTGTAAGGGGAATTCATTGAAAAATCTGAAGTTTTCGTTCCCAGCACCAGGCATTCCAGGCAACCGGACCCAGAGACGGCAACCGGACCCAAAGACGGCAACCGGCTTAGGATTACGTCACTTCGGCTGATTCGGATCGCGAGACGGATCATCAATAACTGTAATTACCACAACGCTCATTATTGGATTTCCTTTGCATGATGGCCGCGATCACGAAGTCCAAGGAATCATGATTGACGATAATGGGGATGCCATTAAGACGGGCTTCGAGAAGCATCGCGTTGCCGATCGGTCGCTTCCCAATCGGCAACACGATGAGTCGCAGTCAGTCTGAAGAAGACGACGACATCGCAGTCGTCGTCTGCTTCAAGATTTCAATATAATATATAAAAAATAATGTAAATAACAGGTAACTCTAAATTATTCAGCCTCCGCCTCCACGAAGGGGGAGCAGAGGGGGGCAGTGGGGGCAAAGAATGGGCCGAAGGCCCTAGTGACGTCATATGATGAGGGGCTCAATGCGGATGAGGGAGTGCATTGGCCCTATAACTCTCTAAAACGAGTCCATTCGTTTTCGTTTGTTCCTCTATTTTCTTCCCTGCGATTGTGTGGGAAAAAAACCTGCAATATATGGTGCAATATCTTCAGCATCTGGAAGCCAATTCGCAACAACATCGAAACTTAAATCGCTTCATTCGGAAAGCGAAACAGACTCTTTCGGTTCGGTTTCGGAATAATAAAAAAATTATAAATATAAATATAAATATAAATAATTCCTTCCTTAAGAAAAAAAAAACTTTGATTCAGTTCGATCGCGCGATACCGAGATCCTACCAAGATACACTTTGCGTAGCAACGTTTACATTTTTGTCTATTTCCCGTGGTGGTAATATTGTTGTAACAATGCTTTGCAAAATCTCCCATATAAAAAATTCTGGAAATATATGTATTCCTCATCGTTCAAAATATTATACATAATAAAAAGCTGGAATTAGAAATAAATAAATGTAAGTTTATATATCTATATATACATTTAAAAATAAATAATTTTTTTACTTAATTGGAAAATATATATACAGGTATACGCGAATGGCATAAAATATATATGATAAAATGCATAGAGTGTATGACCTTGGATGACGTGAAGGACGACGGAGGCCTGCTGCCCCTCCGCCACCTGGCAGGTGTAATTCCCCGCGTGGCCCAGCTGCGTCTCCTCGATACTGAACGTCTCGAAATCCACTCCGTTCTCCAGGCGGAAGGCCTTGAGGGAGCTGCCGGGGCCGTCCGGGACGTCGAGGATCCGGGTCCCGTTGTGGAACCAGAAGACGAACATCTGCTCCTCCTCGTTCAGGTCGGAGATCTTGCACTTGAGGTCCACGGCGCTGCCGGCCTTGACGTAGACGTCCGGGGAGCCGATGATATCCAGACTGGGGCTCCCTGGAAAAAAATATTACGGTAAGTATTGATAAATAATAAATAAATAAGTTGATATAGACGTAAGTGAATAATAAAAAGTAAAGGAATAAAATGTATGGTTACAAATTAAAAATATAAATGAGAAACAAACAGGAGCAAATAATACAAATAGATAAGAAATAATTATTATTATTTAAAAAAAAATCAATAGAAATAAATGTTCTATAGAGGAATTGCCGTAAAGCAATAATAACAGGTAGTTAATTACGAAATGAGAAAGAAAATCAAAATGAAATAAATATAAACCTATTTGAACTGACAAAAATAACGATGATATTTATCATTATATATTAATGTGCATAATAATGCTGATAAATAAAATAACAATAGCACTAACGACATTTATCATAATAAAAGAGCAACGGGAAAGTATGAATATTCGACAAGAAGGTAGCATAAAATACGTGAGAAACTGCTGATCAACGAGACCATCAAAACCTTGAGCGCCTACGAGGTCGTACATATTGCCAATGGAGACTGTCAATACATACAGTCAATACGATCTCATGAAAGAGGAGAAAATCCCAAGAGAAAAAGTTGGAAAAGTTGGAATTGGGAAAAGTTCCAGTAAAAAAAAAAATTCAATCGTTTTCAAGTCGCAGAAAAAATTCGGAATTTTTTCTCGGTTGGCATCCGAGGAACGAGAAGCGGAGCAGAATCGTAATCTCTCGTTCCTTTGTAATCCCTCTTATCCTGTAATTGTCAGTTTCGTACCGAGAGTAAAAATAAACCGCACCTCTCGAAGTTCCAGAGATGCAAAAAGGGGATGACTGAATCGTCAAACAAATGCAAATGAAGGAATTCATGAATAATTAATAATAAGTGATGAACAAACAAGGAAATCTATTTTTTAAATAGCTACCCTGTATAATGAAATCTGATATCAGAAACAAAGAATGAATAAATTATATGAAGAAGAAGAAATCAGTAATAATAAAATAAATAATACCGGAGCTGAAGAAATGAAGAATAAGAAACTGTAAATAATAAAAAGAAGCCGAAATAATCCACAGAACCATTATCAGTCGAGACAAATGCCCCCCCACCCGGAAAAGCAGCACCAACATTCCCCGAGACAGACGAGAAGCACGAAAGGTTATTGCAAGAACAGATGGAGCCCGGGCCTAATAACGACCTGGCAGGGAAAGAGAAACCCGGGGAGTCGTATGATAGAGTCCATTCATCAGCATCCCTCGCCGGGGTCCAATACGTCATAACGTTCACAGCGATCCGACGATCATCCCTCTCGCCTCTACAGACCCATCGCTGCGCGATAGCCCTGAATAGACCTTCCTCCTTGCACCGTCCATTAGGCGCCTCTACGCGGATAAGCACGCATTATATAGTGCCTCTTTTTCCCCCTTTTCGTATTTGGTCTTCCCCTTGTGCGACGCTCCTCACGGGACACTTCACGACGCTACTAACACGAGAGGGAATATTAATAAATTATATTTAAATGCCCTCAAGATTCCTCAGCTTTGGCAGAACTGCGCTGGTAAATGCCTTCAAGATTCCACTGGTGGCAAGCAATCGAAGGTGGAGGGGAAAACCACCCTGTGGAGGGGCAGGCAATCGACTGGCAATCGACAGGCAATCGACTGGCAATCGACAGGCAATCGACAGGCAATCGACTGGCAATCGACAGGCAATCGACAGGCAATCGACAGGCAATCGACTGGCAATCGACAGGCAATCGACTGGCAATATCAGGCGGCGCAAAAAAAGCGTCCAGTCTCACGCAATATTAAACCGATTTTAGCAATTCTCGCTTCGTAATTCATTTACTTTGGAAACGGTACGAAAATTATTTCCTGGGAGTTTTTAGCATCAGGGTACACCGCTCGCGTTTCTCACATTTTTGAGACTTTTTCAGCGGCTTCCTGCCGAAAATGGCCCTTGCAAATAAGAAACGATTCTGCTGTGCAGTATCTCACTTCGCTGTCGCCAATTTTCTTTTTCTGCTCCAAGTGAGGAATGAAAGGATGCCGGGATCCGGAAATGAAACTAGATCAAGGAAGAATCCACGTCTGTCTATTGACCATCAGATAGGGAACAGATGAAGACTCCCCACTCAAGGAGAGCGGAGGGAGGGGAATATATGGAATTGTAATCAAATCGGCATTTTTTGCGGAAACTCCCACGGGAGAAACCAAGGTTGCCCGATACCGCAGCTCCTTACTTACGCTCCTCATCCATTTTGTAAAAATTATTCAAATTTGACTCTCGGACACCCCGTGTATCATGGAACGAACGAGAAAAAATCAGCATCAATCAGAAGAGAAAGGCCAGGAAACCAAGATCAAGGAGTTCCCCGTGCCTATCCGGCAACCCTGGACGAGGAAGATAACTTGCTTTCCGCATTTGAGTCTTCCTGCACGCCAAGTTTTCCTCCTTCATCCAGTGACATGAATGCACATTGAACTGGCAGCATCAGCATTCCATCTATTTCCTCTCCCCCCCCTTTTGATTTTCGTCTTCCTTTCTCTCCTTCCGCATGAGCCCTGAGAATCAATCCATACATCTCGCGACCCTTTTCCGTATGATTGATGCAAAGCCCCCGGGGATCTCATGGATCCATTTCTCCCCCTCCCCTTCCGGATATAGAGGAGCCTTTAAAAGAGAAAAAGCGATTGCTTCTCCTCGCCGAGATATAAAGTGCGTTGCGTGGTTTAGTGCCATTTCCGGGCTCTTCATCCCCATAGAACGACGCTCGGAGACGATCTCATCTCGGTAAAAGGACGGAGGAATAACGCACTCTAGGGATCCACACATTGAAGAGGGAAAAAAAGGAAAACCGAAATGGCTCACCAAGAGGAAGCATCCGCAGGAATGTTGATAACAGTGTCGGAGTTCCTGAAGCAAGTCTTCGTATCTGAAGGACGCGTAGTCGACCTCGTTCGGACGAAACCCCTCCTGAATGTCTACCATCTGAACCTAGTGAAACGAGAAGCATGTCAACCTGCTGCAATCGATCTCTAGAGATTTGCGTCACTTGGACTCTTTCTTCCATATCCATCATGCACTTGAACCACCAATCCCAAGTGGATCGAGGAAAGAACACTTGGCTCCGAGTTTTCCTCCTCCTTTTCCTGCCAAGGGACTTTAGATGATAAAGAGGAATATCGATCATCCTGATTTTTTTTTCTATCCCTTTTCTTTTGCTTCTTCTTTAGGCATTGTGTCCTTTGTCTTTCGAGATTGAGAGGAGCTGGGAGCTCAAATCTGAGGCTCAAAGGAAAGGCAGGGAATTCAATATCGGCGCATGGAAGCCGCAAAGGCATTGCAGCGAGAGATCCGATTTTGGTCTTCCGAGAAGAGCTCTTTACACGGGACATCACCAGACATGCGAAGAACGGATCCTGACAGATGAGGGAGGTGGCACTTCTCACGTGACTCTCATCCGGGGTATCAACAACGGAGTAATGGCATCACGAAAGCAGAGAGTCACGATCCGAGAGGCTTTTCACTTGGGACCAATCTTACTTGTGCCAAGAATCGATAGGAAAAAAAGAGAGAGAGAGGACAAGGAGAAGGACAAAGTTAGATTACCTCGACTCCATAAGGAGCTGAATAGCATTGGAGCTCTGGCAGGACCACCTCCGACAGCCGACGCCTCTCTTGAATGAAATCTGGAGGCGGGAAAAGAAGCGAGCAAAAAATCTGTAGGCGCGGGGTTGGACAATGATGGAGACGGTGGAAAGAAGGCCTCCCGACGAACATGGAGGGGAGAAAGAGGTCATTTTTCGCAGAAGAGAGATTGCTACGATCATTACGGACCGAGATGATGATGATGATGATTCCCGAGGCGAGGCCTATAAGATGGCCTATGCTGAATGAGAGTTCCATCATCTCCAAAAGGCATGCCTCGTCCATAGCCAGACACGTCCCCTCGTTTGTTGTATGGACAAGAGAACCCATCTACATCCGATCACATTCTCTCCATTCCCTCCCTAGCTTACAAATACTCCCAGAAATGGCTCCCGCTTTTGGATTCGGACATCAAGACTTTGCATCCTACCAACCGATCGTAAAAGCAGGAGGGTTGAATAAGGGATTTCCTGAACACTAATGGAATTTGAGCACTCTAATTGATCCAGTGCAAGTACACCTATACATGATTTTCGATGGCAACTAAACAGTGACTGACAGAACGCATGTTTCGTTCGGTGGTCCTCAACCAAGTGAACCTATTTAACCTTTTTGCTGCGTGAATTTTGAAGAGGTAATGGAACCACGGGCGACTGATGTCGCCTTTCGCAGCGAAAGAGTTAAAAATATATACGATTCATGGAAGGTGAAGGAAATGGAATTCATTGGGAACTCACCAGATCCCGTGGAAACAACAAAGAATTTGAGGGTCCTTCGGTTTCCCTTGGACCCTTCGCTCATTTTGCGTTCTCAAGATATCGCTTCAACGATTGTCAACGCGTGAACAATGTCTCGCTGCGAAAAGGAAACAGAAGGAACGAAGAACACACAAAGCACAATCGAGAGCACACGTCAGTACGACAGCCAGCGATCAACAGGTTGGGTAGCGCCGCCGTCCCATGCTTTTATACCCATACCCGTACTCTGCGGTAGTACCACCACCTTGAATGCGCGCGCCATGCGCATGCGCATTGCCACAATCCCTCCGTCTATTTTTCAGGCCCTCAGCCCCTTCGAAGATTCCCTATTCTGTCTCCGCTAGCTTCAGCATGTAATACCTGAAGGAGGCGCAATCCCCCGGAGGGGGGAAATTCAATTTAGGCGCTTTGCAGGATATCAGGAGTCGCCCTTTTCTTTTTTGAGGCAATGGATGATCCCCTTTGTTTTTCCATCAATTTCCGGCGAAGACTTGCGCCCATAATCATGCCAGCCTCCTCGATGGAAAATTCCTGCCATTCTATTTCATGAATAATAGAGCAGTGGCTGGGATCTCCATTTCCATCTCTATCTTGCTGCTGTATAATACACCTACATCTCGGTTACATTGAAAGCCAGTGCCGTGGGGGGCATTCATCTAATGAGTAATTAGAACTCATTCAGGCACTTAATGAGATCCCCCAGCACCTGAATGACGCCATTCCGAGTGGTGAGATCTTGAATAGGTCTTAGAGAGAAGCCCGGCTTCATTTTACACGAAAATTAGGAATCAAGTAGCATTATTTCTATTTCTCGCGAGCTTCAGGGATAGAGCTCTCTTTCAAGGGGTCCAAAGAAATTCTCAGAAGAGCTCCTGAAGAACCCAATGAGGGGCAAGAGTCATGATATGTAATGGGCATTCGGGCAGGACAAGGGAAGAAAAGATAAGGAAACGGAAAGGGATGACCGAGAGGAGAAAACGCTGTGGGGAATCAATCTGACAATAACAGGCGATTAGTGGAGAAAGCGAAAGGGAAGACATGAAAGGGAAAGATTGAAGAGGGGAGTCACAAAAAAACAAGGAGCTGGAAATACTAGATAGCCCTCTCCGCCTCCATAATAGGACTATGTACACATGGCGATAATTGATTTCTGATGGGCTATCCTGTTTCGTCCAGGGTTGGCTCGGGCAGATATATATATTTCCACGACTTGCAATGGACTCAACGATGAAGTTGTTTCTCCTAAGCGAATGAAATGACGAGGAGCTCAAGAATATATTACAAGTCCCTGGGGAAATAACGTATGAATGATAGAATAATCACATTTTATTTCCGCTTAAAAAATATACGTAAAAAAATGAGATTGCTGATCATCGCCAGATAATGAGAAGCATAGATATGAGAATGACGAAGAGACTGCACGCGAATAAGGGTGGTGAATGACTGAAGGAAGGGCAATAGGGACACTGGTAGGACCCACACACGGCACATATGTCCAGGGCATACAGAGCCGTCACGTTGAACATCGCCATGTAGAACCTCTCTGGGGTAAATACGAAAAAAATGGAAAGATGATTGATTACAGCGGAATGAGGAAGGAAAGGTTGGACGGAGATCATGTCTCACCTGGCTGAAACGTGGAGTATATGTTGGCCACCCGGAACCTCGTGAGATTTGCGACCGGATACCATCGTCTCAACGTGTAGTTGAAGCAATGAGCTTCCGAACTGATCTGCACACAAGTAGATGAAACCCAATTGCATTTTTGTTAAATAATTTGGCTGCTCTTACCTCGACGGGCAATTTGTATAATCGGTTTCAGAAAGCATTGATCAGTCATTTTGATTACAAATTACTGATTTGATATTTGATAAATACCGATAAGCTGTTAGTTGCTGTTCTGAGTATTCATAAGTTTGTCGATCCTTTACCCTTTCAGTCACGACTTTTTCACGGCCCCTCTTCAAATTCTGTTCCCATAAAACTATACATGAGCTGCAAAGGAATCACGTATCTCAATATTGGTTGCCAATGCTGCAGCAGTCACTCATAAATGCTATATCGGCTCCCATAATTACTATTGCATGACTACGTCAGGGTGGTTTCCCTGAGGCACTTATGGGCGCATAATAGCGCTTAATAACCGCGCAACACATCACTCAATTCTGGCGTTTGGGAAAGGAGGGGAGGAGGGATCCTGGATCCCCGGGAAGCTACCGCACAGGGAGGACCAGTGGCGTAGCCAGGATTTCGCCAATGGGGGGGGGGGGGATAAGCGGATCGGTGGGGGGGGCTATGGTCTCACTTAAATTCCGCTGTGTTCAAATCGACTTCTCTCGCGACGCAATCCCAACTGTAACCGGAACTGAATTACAGTACAGATGTCAGTCCCGTCTGGATCCAGTTCAAAGAACTCTAGACATCGTGGCACAGGCAGATACTTTAATTTCGAGAAAAATCCTCTTTCTAGAGACAGGTCTCAAAACCAGATGCCGACAAGCCTTCCCTAGCTTATCAATATCGATCTCCTTCCTTCCAGCTAATTTCTTCCGCCGTTCTCTCCAACTGCTGCAACCATCCAAGTGACTTCTCCGAACGAATCCATCAATTTCCCTGCCCATTTTCGTTATCACTCTCAAGTATACGGTCCCCAGTACCGATTTCCATCCCTCCCTGATGAACAGACAAATGCAGCAGGAAGTCCCCCTTCCTTGATTTATACCCAATTCCTATGATATGCATGCAGGTTAAATAGCGATCGGAGCGTTGAGAAAGATGCCGATCGCTCCCAGAGGAATCCTTCCCCTTTTCAGATCACTTTATCAACTTGTCGATCCGGAGAAGGAAGTCTTCGGTTGTCTCAACTTCCAAAATTTGACTCATTAGAGCACCTCCCATTCAAAAATTCCTTTCAGTCTTTCGTTAGTAGGTATGTTCTTCATCTCCATCTCCCACTCGAGTCATTGAGAATGGAATGGAAAGTGGCGGATGTGGACATAAACGCCAGACAGGAGGGAACCAGACAAATTCGATAATTTTCTACATTATTCGATACTTCCGGATTTTAAACGTTTTTCTCTTCGATTTTATCTAAGTTCGACATTATCTTCTGTCTCCTACTATGCACTTAAATATTTTTAGGACATCCAGATATTTTTCGTTCGACAAAAAACGTTTGGACGTTCTGTTCCAGATTGCAAAGTTGGTGCCACCATCATGGTATTGAGGAACTCGAACACGAAGGGAGGCCTTTATATCGGCACACGACCCGTAGCCGAAGCCCGGGTCAGCAATGTGATTGAGGCCAAAGTGTCACCTTGGAACACCAGCACAGGGTCAAAGAGCCTTCATTCCCGGGATTGATCTCGCTTCGATCCAGATCTAGATATGCTTTTTCCCCAAGACGAAGATAATTCAGGAAGATTGGCTTTCTCAAAGACTACTCATGCATAAATCCCATGGTCAAATATTCGACAGAATTTGGTAACCGAACCCAGTATTTAGCCATCGTCAACTACAAGTTGCTTTTTCCATAAAAAAGGAATACATTGCAGTCAAAATCTTTAACAATGATAAAACGGGGTGCAGCACTGAAGCGATCCGACTGAGTATTCGCTGTTGACCCTGTGAACCCTTTGACCCCATGGCCACCTTAACCCCGCTCTCCCTTCAACCGTCCTAAGCTTATTTTTACTTTTTCAACCATTTCCGATTCCAAATGGCGAAATCTAAGTGCGAGCGAGCACGATTTATTGACCGCATCCGCACCATCACTTTCGGCGAGGAGCGCCGGAACTTTCTGAACTCGGCTCCAGTCCTTTGAATTTATGTTCCAATTCCTCTTCACAAAACATTCGTCTCGATTCAGTTCTTCGGTAATCCACCAGCTTTACTTTAAAGTTGACCGCCATGGAAAGTGATAGTGCAGACGAGGTCGATAATCGTGTTCGTTCGGAACCATGCTTCGCCGCTTGGAATGCGTAAATTTACGGAACTAAAATGAATAATGCCTTCAAATATTGTAATTACTGCTTGCGTAGGTTTTCTAGTTCAGGCTGGGGGTGAAGGGGGGGAGGGGGGGCCGTTTCCGGCATCCTCAAAGATTTAGATGACGAGGCCTGCAACTTGTGCAAGTACACTGTTTCCGGATTGAATTCGTACCCCCCATAGGAGTGCTTCCATCGATTGCAGTTAGTATCTATAACATCTTCCACATGGGAGATTTTTAGGATCACGAGATGAAGCGGATCCTCTGGAGGTATTGCTTTCTCTGTTCTTCACCACCCAGGGGGGGAGGGGGGGGGGTACGAATTCAATCCGGAAACTGTGCAGGCCCCTCAAGCAAGAAATGACAGGCATTTTCTCGAAATCTTTTTGGAAAGAATAAAATAAATAATACTGTTTGTGTGTGACTTGATTACTGTTCAACGTTTCCCCGTACTCATGTCAAAGTGGAAAGATTTCGTTGCATAAATATTTGAAGGAATGAAAGATTCACTGACTGATGGGTGAACTCAAACCAGGATACAAAATGTCAGACAGGCACTTTATTGTGACCTAAAGGCATGAATATATGGGCTGGAAACAACTAACCTTTCCACTTTGCCCCGGTCTCTCCTACCTGACATAATTGACTAGATAGACCCTGGTGCGGGCGGCTCACCTGAGAGAAGTACCAGACGGTGGTGGTGGAATCTGCCTTGACATCCATGAGGGTGGGATGAGGTCTTTTCCTCACAACATTCAGAACGGCTTCACCCTGGGTGATCCTGTAACCCGACGGGTTCTCCACCTCGATCGTCACCCCTCCGCTCACGGGACTCTCTTCCAAGTTGATCCACCTGCCACGGATTCATCATCTTTCATCATCATCGCTCACTATCCCGGGATAGATGTTCGTCGTGATGAGAGGATTTCATTACGGCTGCTCTACTGAAACTCTCCCATTACGGTATCCGTATATACCTGGGGCAGAGCTCGACGGTGATGAGGGACTTGTTCCTGAAATTGTGGTAGGTCTCGTGGACGTCCAATTCGTAGGCGTCGACGGGAGGCACGTCTTTCAAGGGATCCCAATCGATTCCGTAGGAATAATCCATCTGTAGCACGGCCTGACCCGCTCCCCGACCGACGATGTTCACGTGGCCCCAAATGTTCTCCAGCTAAACCAAATACGTCAAATTTTTTTCCTCACGGAGACATGCAACCTTAATATGAGGGTCTTTCGTGTTGCCTTACGTCGAATGTTTTGAGTCTTGCGATGCTTCGGTTACCGATGTGTACGGTTTCCACCCAGCCCGGAGTGGCCGTGACCTCCAAGGTCACGCTCATGTCCGTGATATCACGAAGTCTGGCTCGCCATGAGTACTCCGTCAACGCCTCCATCGCCACCAGCGTGTCCTTCAAGAACCAACAGAAACTGGCGCTGTCAACTGAAGAGGTCATTCTTTTGTCCTAATCGTCTATCTTGTATAAATCTTCTTAGACCTTAGTTTTTTCTTTATTTTTTCCCCTTCCATTTTGTGCATCGTCGAAAACTTCTACAGGTTTTTCTTGAAATATCTGAGTGAAATTTAGGAAGAAGCTAGGATAAGGAATCAAAGAAAATTTAGGGTAGGAAATTTCCCAAATTTTCCTGCGACCAATG
The DNA here is from genome assembly GCA_905338385.1 of Darwinula stevensoni. Taxonomy (NCBI): domain Eukaryota; kingdom Metazoa; phylum Arthropoda; class Ostracoda; order Podocopida; family Darwinulidae; genus Darwinula; species Darwinula stevensoni. The sequence continues at coordinate 14,219 of CAJPEV010002303.1, read as the reverse complement.
CCAAATGAAACACATGAAGTGTTACATAAATTTTGTCACCAAAACTTTCTTCAGATTCCTTACCCTAACTTCCTATTTTCACACACACAAGAAAGACCTGGGAAAGTTTTCGACCGTGCACAAAGGAAGAAAAAAAAAAACAGAAGAAATAATACAAATGAAAAGGACAGACCGGAGAAGCGATGAACCCGCCGGTGTTCATCCTCATGGAGTTGAGCCAGGACACGATCCTCTCGTGGAGGATGTTGATGGTCCCCTCCCGCTGGATATGGACGAGGAGAGCATAGGAGGTGGCTTCGATGCTCAGGGCATCCCACGTCTCCTCACCCTTCGGATTCAGGAACGGCCGATTGTTCTCCCAGGTGATGAAATTCACCGGCACCGGCTCTCTCGACCAATACACTCCGTTATCTGCGAGCCACAGGCTCATTCTCATTAAGTCACTTCCACTCACTCCCCCCCCCCCCTCCCCGTGTTTCGTTTTATTAATGGCGGTTCATTATGACTTGACATCCTTCCGCTTCATTTCATTTCGGAATGAGGAAATCCAGCATCGTGCAATGGGCCTGTTTATGAGACTGGGAATCATGCCTCATGTCGGAAGCTAAAGTAATGAATGCCGAAAGTTCAGCAAGAAAGGGCATAATAAGGAATATTCCGGATAAACGAAAAGTTACTCAGAAACGAAGAAAGGACGCTGCTGTAAAAAGAATGAGGCTTCATCACGGAAAGTGTTTTCTCGCGGGAGAACAAAGCGACTTTATGAAAAACGGTGAGCAAAAACGTTCCTAACCTGCAAAAAACATCACCTCTTCCACGTTTAGACCCGCATTTACTGGAACACAGGGTTATCTTTATTGGTAACGATCAACAAACAATGCACGTCCTCCAGGCTAAGAGTAAATCGATACGCTTCTTCCTCATGACGATGTAGCATATGTCCTTCGGTCCCTCGTTAGAGCTAATTAGCCGGGGTTCGTCCCACGGCAACACGGTCGAAGAAAACTTCCAGGAAAAAAAAAGCAATCAAGAGAACCATCTCACCGTTTTCCCTCCTGGCCTTATAAAGCAGAGCGAAAGCGACTTCAGACTCCACACTCTTCGCCATGATCAAGGCGTAGGCAGTGATGGCCAGCGCGTATGGGTCTTTGATCTTCGGCAGACTGTATTCCAGGTAACTCTTGGCCCTGAGCCTGGCGTTCGAGGCGTCTCCCCTCAGTCTCCCTTCCACCCAGAAAGATCCATGATGATCCAAGATGATAATGCATGTACGATCTCTCATCAAAGACGGTAAATGGAGAGACAAAGGGATCAGGTTGGATTATGCCGGGGAGAAAGAACTGAACTAATTTTCCCTTGTATGGCTTTCCTTCCATGAACCACGAAGGAAAAACAAGTCGAAGAGCCTGCTACATCAATCCATTGATTAATGAATTCAACATCACAGCCATGAATTTTCAGGTGAAAGGTGAAAAGCCTCCACGAAAGGTCGTCCAACGTGAGAATTTTGCAACGGACAGATAGATCAAGCATACGAGTCTAACTAGTTTTTCAAGTCATTATAAACGGCATCAAAAAGCGTTACATTATGAAAGAAGATTCCAGCGCAGCCTCCCATCGAAATCGAAGAATGGAAAGCCAAGGTACAAAAATTACATTGGTTATTTTAAGCATTCAATCTGGGTTGCTTTGAAGACCGATTCCTATCAACTGTCAGATTACGTGAGGCTTTCTCCTTCGTTTCTACGCGTCTCTTACGAAAAGGAATCGAGCCCATGACGTCACCGCCGAGCTATTCTGGTTCTTCGGGGTCCCTATCTCGCGGGGCTACGTGTCTGTCAACATGTTTCTATTAAGGAATAATGGCTTCTGCACAACGACGCCGATGGAGGCGCCACATTAAATTCTCAGGGGTTCCATAACGTATCACTTTCTCGGCACTCCATATGATAGGACATGGTTCACCTGGGAGAAGATCGAGGATCTGATTGAGAGTGATGAGGACGTGAGCCGTCAAAGGGACGTCACGGGGTCCTTCCTCCACGCTGTTGTTCCACTCCCCTGCATAGCCCCAAGGCTGCCGTGGGGAGAACACATTCGGGGACGTTAGGAAGGAGTTCAGCTAAGGGGTTCGAGTGGGAAACATGTCGAGTGTGGAGGGGGGGGAACGAGGCGGAAACGGGTGCAACGAGGTTTATATGAGTCAGCATCCCAAAACGCGTACCAGGAAAGAATCCCGAGATATCCCTCATATTGAGTTTTCAAGGGTACACGGGAACTTGGAGGACCCGTGAGGCCTAGTTTGGTCGATACTTCTGGTTTATTTCCCGGGATTCTTTTTCGCACCCATACGTGTATACACTTGCATGTTTGCTTTTGTCAGCTTGAGTTTTTCGTTTCGAAATATTAGTATTAAGTAAGCAATACAAGAACTTTGAATAAAAGTTACTATTATTATTCAAATGTCCATTCTCACAGTAGGCCTAAATCGGATATGGCCCTGTGAGACAAAAGTTGGACCATCCATATCCTTGCTATATATCCGCACGATGTTGATGCAAATGTTCCACGTCGTTCTTTCGTGGCCTCGTCGAAGTCGATTTCATCTAGACGAATTCAGAGAGCCCTTCGGGGTCTCAACTATCGTCATCCAGACTCTGCATAAAGGAGACGGCTCAACAAAAGATTTGAATAATTAGCTCCGTCGCAATATTTCCACTCGATCATCAGGGCATCCTTGGATGCCACTTTAAAGTCTCGACCAAATTTACATTCCCGCATCAGGCGATGCCAATTACCATGACAGCCATGTTCGCGTTCGCTGACAGGATGTAACTCCTCTGCCTCCCCCCTCCCCCTCTCCTTCCTCAATGTCTTGTTAGCCTCCTGGAAGTCACCAATATCTGACTACGGTGAATCAGTAGTCCTGGCATGCAGCCACATGTCGTCATATCAGCTCTACGAGGTTTCATCAGAAAATCTAGCATTTGGGGGGGAAAAGTCCACGATTGAATACCTTCCCGATGCATCATGTCAGCATTTCCGTGCCGATGTAGCCTGTTTAATATTGCTCAATGCCAGAGAAACTCATCACATGGAGAAGCTATTTACGCACGGAGTGCTAAAGAATTCATGAATCATCAAGTACCTTGTGCTCATAATTCTCCTATTTTCTCTATTTTTAGCCAGTAATTTAGAAGAATCATACTCATTCACCAAGTAGGGACATATAGAGCGCGATCGTTTTTCTGAATACAGATCCGAATTGCAGCCTAGGGGCAGCTATAGAAGCATTCCGTGCTAAATTGAATTTCCGTGATTCTTCGCCATGATTCTTCAGAAACGCTCATGTATCACTCCTTCAACCCTCGGCGATCTGCAATCCTAATTCAGGAGTGTCAGCTACTTATGCAGTACGAGAAGCGGCTGCGTCTTTGCGTCTTGGAGCGTCTTCTATTAGTAGTTGCAACTCGTACAAAAATGTCACTGGCGTTTCAACGGTGAATAGGGTTCAACAGCAAATCAACGGTGATTCAACGGTGAATCACCGTTGATTTGCAGTTTCAATTTCGACATGTTGAACATTTTCTGTAGGGGAACTGGTGCGCGAATTCTACGACACCGTCAATGAAGGGACTGATTGATTCAACTTCCATTTTTAGAAAAGAGGGATAGAACATTGTTGAATTATTGAGGCATTCAGCAGCGGTAGTGTGGGGGGGGGGGATGGAGTGAGGGGGTGAAGTGGGGTGAACAGGGTGGAGGGTGAGGTGGGGTGAGGTGCACTGGGGGTGTTTTCCTCTAATATATCAAGTGTTCCCTCCGAGCATAGCGGGAGCTGGATCTTCTCTTTATTGAGGGAAGAGCCTGCGATCCAGAACCACCTTGTCAAAGAATAAGACCGGAAAGCAACTAAGGCTGTAGTGCCACTGATGAAATGTCAGAGATGAGAAAAGAGCGATTTTCACATCAATAACGTGAGTGAAAAAAAAGTAAAGACAGCCCATCTTGAAAGAAGGAGAAGGGAATCCGGAATACAGGACAGCCTGCGTCAAGGAGCAATTTCGTTCCATTCAGGTCCTCATTAAAGATGTATCAATGCATCGCATTCCGTCCTTAATATATAAAAGACCGGGTATGGCAAGAAAAGAATCCCGACTTTAATATTTAACGACATACACCATCGGAAAGGGGACGAAATGTTCTTGACATACCCACGAATTTGCATCCAAATTCGTTCTGCCTCAGCAAAGCTTCGTGCGTTTACTTAAAACGACGCCTGATATTTAAAGTGAATGCGAGCATGAGCTGAGAATTCACAGCAGGGGCGACATCGAGCGTCTTTTCCATTCCTCTTCTTGAATAAGGTTCGAATTATTTATCCGCCTCTCTCCTTCCCCGATTGACATTAATTATAGAGTTTGCTCTCGACAACTTCAGAATTTTCTTCGTTTACTTCAAAGAAGGTGGTAGGAAATGTAAAGCCACGCCATAGGGATTGGATTTGAATGTTAATTTTCAAAATTCTGATTTCTTTTGCATAATCATAGCTTTGCTTTCAGAGGATGAAATTCCTCTTATCTGTTGAAAATGCACCAGCCTGTGCTAATCGCATTAGCCATTAAAAAAAATATATCTCTCTCTCGCAAGAGCGGATACATGCTGGTATTTCTTCCAGGGGTATTTCTTTCCATACCCTGTGCGATGAAAAAGTCAGGAGTTGCCCCTCTTGGAATGGGATGGTTAGGAAAGATTGGATGGAGTTATCGGATGAAGATATACCTAAAGCCAGTTTTACTGACCCTGCCCAGAATGACCTCGTAGGTGCCATCCAAGAAACCGCGGACGCTTTGGTGCTCCCTTGGTCCCCGGCTAAGGGCCTGTATGCAAATCATGCGGTCCCACTTTCTGTACAGGCCGTAGGGTTGCAAAAGCTCTGAGACCACTTCGAATTCGCACTTAATTAGTCACTGCCAATGCTGTGCAAGCACTCGAAATCTCAAGCGCTTCACTACCTTTCTGGCTGCAAATGTAATTAATTAACGGCAGTAATTGAAATGCTTATTCAATTCATGCAATGACGACGTAACTTCATTCCTTTTTAGGGGGTTAGGAATTGATGTACTAATCACTTTTCTGATTACATTTTCATCGATTGAACGCTGTTAAAATCAGACCTCGCCGGATCCCCAACGGACAGCGAACAGATTTCCGTTTCCCGGCAGAGACAGCAGCATTTCAAATATGCATTTAGCTAATGAAGATAAACAGGAGCTCTTGGTAGCCATGGTCCAGGAAAAGGAAGGAGAGATAACTCGCAGCGCGACGAGTACGCTGTACATTAGTGCCATCTCTTGAATTGTTTTGAAATTTTTTTTTTACTCACATGGCCATCCATGCGAAGAATGAGGGGGTATTCACTGTAGTACGTTGTCTCCCGGAACGCGCCTTCTCTCGTCTGATACCTGAGGATCCACGCTGTCATGTCCGAGATCACCTTCGGATCCACATAGATGAAGTTCTCCCAGTCGGGGAAATTGGCCTCGTTGAAGTGCCTCACCGCCGTGGCCGTCAACCTGTCCAGACGCACAAAATCCATTCCATCTCCACTCCTTACAGCCGAATCCACAAACGGAATGCACGGGTTCTCGGACGATACCAGACGCTCATGTTGGAGATGGGCGTGTACTTGAGCCCCTGCCCCTCGTTGAACTTATGCATGATAGCCGCGTAGAAAACATTCATGCCGTTGAAGGCCTTCTTGGCCTCGTCCCAGTTGAACTGGTTCGTGAGTCGCAAGTACTTCAGGGTCCAGAGATTGGCGGCGAAATCGAACAAATACTGCTCCGCGGTTTGCGATGCTCGACCCAAGAGGACTTCTTGATTGACGGGCACTTCGGGGAACGTCGGTCCCACCACGTCTCCTAAATAAATTCATTAGTTTTATTAATTGAAGTCTACAAGCATCATGATTGATAATCAACTATTTAAATGTAATTTCACCATAAAAGATGCAATTAATGCTGTCGGATCTCATAACATAGCAAACGAAATCACCAGCTTTTGATGCTAGCGTAATAACCAGCTCGCTTCTATACACGGGTGCAGGGAAGCCTGGGCGGGGTTGGGCGACGCCTAGGCACCTTTTTTTCAATGGCAGGGCGCGCCCAGGGACTTTTTTTCCCCGAAAGACGAATTATCATTGTCTTTCAGTGACGCATGTGAGGGAGAGGGTTGAAGGGGCCTCCATACCCCTTCTCCCAGCCCTTGATGTGGTGTGTCTTCTGCTACCCTCTCGTAGCGAGTTCTCTATTACTCCACATCGTAAGGCTTCCACTTCCCCTCTTCTTTTCCCCCAAAGATTTTTTCCTACTATCCTCTCCCCTCTCCTCGTTCAATAAGCTCTTTTTCATTCTAAGCTCTTCTCCCCGAGTCCATGGACTCGGAAAAAGATCTAAGCCCCCCTCCAAAATTTGTTTCTGGCTTCCCCACCACACACAATATCATTAGCGTTATCCAAGCAAAAGCCCTTCCTCCAATGCGGCTGGGCGTCCGACCACTTTTTAAAATAGCACTGCATCCTTGCTCCTATATCGACTGTCACTTTTAAAACAGCGAAAAAGAATGTCGAGATGTTAAGAAATTTCGTTCCTTTCCGAGAAGACTGCATAAAGCATATCGCTGATGGAAGCCCTCTGCAACTGAATTCACCCGACTCGCACCGACACCGACCACAAAAACAGGCATGCGAAACGAGCCGAGATCGAACCGAAGACGGAGAGGGAAGCGGCCGGGCTGCCATAGACGTATCGCCTCCAGTTCTGATAGGGGACGATCGGGGATTCCTCCACTCCGATGTCGAAGAATTGGAAGACGTTCGCCCGGTTCTTCAGGTCCAACAAGATGGACGTGTGCTCCGCCATCTCTACCCCCTCCGCCTGATTCAATTCCAAAGATTCACGACTCAATGGTTTCTCCTCTTTTTCTTTCTCGATCCCTGACTTCTTTCTCGTTCTGGCTTTTCTTTCTTTTCCTTCTTTCTCTTACAGTATTTTGCCAAAGGAAATTCTTGGTCTCACCAGGACATGGATCTCTATTTTCTCCTCGTCCCTCCTGATCTGTGTCAGAGCCTCGATCGTGACCTCGATCGTCCCTTGGTCTATGGTCGGCACGATGGGGAATGGCACTTCGATTGCCTCTCCCGGGGGGATCTTAGTATATAAAATATAAAAATAAAAGTCAAGGTCGTGGTACATTTGAACGAGACAGGAGAACAAAGGTCTTTACGAGGAGTAGGTGCTGATGGTCTCCACCGGTGGTGCGGGGATTGTAGCTGAACACGTATCCCCCTTCCTCCACCTGAATGGACTTGTAATCATCCGAGCCCTTCAGGATCAGCAGGACGTAGATCTCTGTCTACACAAGGGAAGCCAAAATATAATGAGTGAAAAAAATAATAATTTGAAAAAGACTTCATAGGTTTCCTTTTTTTTATGGGGAAACAAGTTATCTTTCCCCTCATCTTCGCTGCTGCAGCTCCACGAAAACAAGGAAAACAAAAGCTTAGGTCCGAATGCGCAAACCTCATTTAGAGAATAAAAAAAGTCGGACTGGCAACCTAGGGGCTCCCGCACCGGGTGCGAGGCCCCCTTTGGTTCCCCCGGGAAATTTCCCGGTATCCCGGTGGACCAGTCCGATCCTGTAAAGGGGCCTTTAAACTAAGGAGCTCTTTTTCCCCCTTAGGAGTCCATGTGGTCTTAAAGGACCGTTTAGTAAAGGAGGTTTCAGCATTCGGACCTTAATTGCCTATTGAAAGGTCTGCAAGATAAACTCACAGTGTATCGTTTACCATCTCTTAAAATACATAATTTTTTGCCGAGTCGAGAGAGTGAGCTCACGCTGCGCTCTCACCCTGCGATACTCATGCACAGATAATTGAGAATGATCGTCGCGTGATCATTACCGTTTTCATCTATTCTTGTCCTCTATAGGGATATGAGCGGAAGAGTGATGATATCCACGTGTGTGGATCATACCACAATCTTTTTCTTTCTTATAATGGCGGTTATGAGGGAATGGGAGCGTGACAACTTGCTTTCCATTCGGAAAACAGCCCTGCCTTTATGTATGATTTATTTCTCTTTATTTTCAGACTAGTTGAATACTAAAAGGAAGACAAAACGGGAGTGAGACCTGCATGGTGTTGATTGCGACGACCCTGATGCTGACTTGCTCGTGGGCCCTGACCTCCTCCGCCGCCTCCACGGTGATGTAGAACAGTCGCGTGCTGTCGTGCTGTGCGAACAAACAAAAGTGTGCCGTGTGAACGAGCGCAAACCCTTTGAGCACAAAAAGGTTGGCGAGTCCCTTAGGGGGCCCAATCCATCACGACGTCACGGTGCAAGCAAATTGCACGGCAATGCTTACGCGCCGCATGAAACGGATGGATTAGCTTCATTTCATTTTATTTATAATACAGTCGACGCTCGATATAACGAACTTTCTTTTTTTACTTTTTTTTCCAGTTCCTGGCCGTTTGCCCATTCGCATGCACGTTGAAAAGTTTCTCTACTGCAAAGTTCTGAATAAAGAGTTGTTCGCTATGCGAAGTCATTTTTTTCTTCAGAAGGAACAAAACCGTTCCGTATTACGAAGTATAAATCTTTGCGGCACATCTCAGAGCCACTTGCTTTCCCGCGTTCCTGAAAAGTCTCATATCATAAATAAATTTGGCATGTTCCACCCACTTATTGGTTTGGCCTCGTGCAATAAGCTTGTCGGTATTAATCTTATCATGAGCTTAAGGATGAGGGTCAAACCGGGTCCAAAAATTCTGCTTGGTCAAGCAATCGAAGCCTTCGACCATCTTCGGCTATTTTTCAGCCAAAGGACGAATTTTGAATCTGAAACAATTCAAATTTTAAGAGCTCTGCAGACCGCAGTTCAAAGAATCGTTCGGGAAAGGGCGCGGCTGACAATCATTTGAGACTTGGTTCCCGATGAATAGACAGCGTTGGTGACTCATCCGATTTTTATTAAACTTACACCTACATAAGGACAACTTTCTGTCCATTTAGGTGCATCTTGGAAACTGTATTTTAATATGACATTAGATCTCCGCATTTTTTCATGAATGGACAACTGCATCCTTTTGGCATAAAATGGAATTTTGTTTAAGATGTCTCTTTTTTTTCAGCGAAATGTGGGGAATTCCCTATATCGAATTTCCCTCATAACGACATTTTTTAGCCTGTCCCTTCGAGTGCGTTATATCGAGCGTCGACTGTATATCATATTTATCATATTATGGGAATATGAACTCAATTAAATCCCTAGCCCAAAGGAGCTCATGACAATTAGATTGGATTAAATTAGCATGAACAGCCTAGACGTTCAGCACTTCACTGAGATGAGAAAGCATTCCAGGAGAAATCCATTCTGAGAGTACATGTACGACCATTGCCTCATTATCACTGACAAATGTTATTCCGGCAATCTCCAAGTGTTTTTTTGTTCAATGAACGGGAGAGACAGATGCGTGCTCCTCAAGGAGAAATTATTTTTTAAATGCCCCACCGGTTCTCAGCCTTTCTTAGCGACGACACACATTTCAGGCAGCGAGGTATCGGTATCCTCGGACCACGGAATATTGGCGAAACAGAACATTAGGAAAACCAGGACCTTTGGATTTATTCACGAAAGGTTTATTTTGAACTGTCACTAAGCAAGATGATCATTTCGAGAAGATAGATTTAACCTCTTCATTTTTGTTGATTTGACTGCAATGTTTGCCTCTGCACAGAAAATCAAGAAACGGGGCAATATTTGAAAAGAATCCTCTGGTCATTCGTAATGCTAAGAAGGGACCTGCACTTGTTATGTTTTATATCCCCAGAATAAGAATAAGTCCATGTGGTGGAAAAAGCAATCAGGATTTTCATTGCAGAAACAATATTGATATTGGCTCTCTTCTTTGATAGATGCTCTCTGCATGAAATTGAATTCCAGGAATATGCAATATAAACACATTTTTTGCATTATATTTGACTCATATCGTGGGCTCGTGATGAACAATTTCAAGAGCGTAGACTGAAGTCTGAAGTATCCCATTATTGAAAAGGTTCTTCAGAATTTTGCTTCCTCGGTTACACCAACAAAGGAGCTTTGCAGCCTCCAGACCCATTTGCCTTGCTTTGGCCGTAAGGAAAAGCTGGGAACGACCCGCGACACCCTCGTCAGCCTCTCTGGTTGAGAACCGATGGTCTATTCCGATCGGCCTCACGTGATAAAGGTAGCCTCGTATTTGAGCTTTTGATGCTCGGTGAACTTGCGCGGTGGAGAAGCCAGGAATTCATGAAGAAACATAATGAACAATAGCTGGAATTCTAGGAATCTTCGACGCCCCAGTCATTGTAACATTCAAGGAAACGGGAAGAACTTCCGTGCTCGCCGGGAGATGGCAACACTGCAAATATGGCAACACTGCGAAGATGGCTCGCCCTCCTTACCACAGCAGCAGTCATATCTACGAGATCTCCCGATACAAAACGCCCTTCTGCATGCAGATCAGGACCGGATTACATTAGCATGACTACTCAGTTCAGGAATGAACTATCCCGAGGGCTTTTCCGTCTCGGTTATGCCACGGTGCAGACGGTTTCCTCCATTCCCGTCCAATCGATAACTTCACGGTCTGTATTAGACGTCTCTCGCGTGAGAGTAGAGACCTCGTTCACATTTTCGTGCTTCTTCATCCGTCTCCATCTCCGTCCCAAGTAATCTTCCTCCGAATTGAAGATTATGAAATTCTCAAGAGGATGAAGAGCGGAAAGTTACTCAACTCGATGGGCTCCTACCCTCTCATCGAATTATCCATTCAAATTTACATAGCATCATTTTGCGTAACATCTTTCAGCTCATTCCGGTCACCAGCAGACAACAAGAGGGGCGAATGACCTTTTCTAAGCAGGGCTAAGTAATGATAATCGACTAATTCCTGTTTTGTTCCGTTGGGAACCAGTATTATTTTAATTTTATTATTAGTCCTCCAATTTCGTTTCGGCCACGTTTCTGCTTCTACTCGATCGCAATTTGTTTCTGGCCCTTCTGGTAAGGTTAGAAATGGAATTGAGAATCTTTCATGTCATAATTCAGAATGGGTTCATCCAACGTCAAAGCGCCCTCCTCCGCCAAACACCAGAAGGATGTCACGAATAGATTTCCGATAGAATCTTCAATGCTCGTAATGACGGAAAGCTGGGGAAAAACATTTCCACAGAACTTTGCGTCGTGCGGCTGGCCAAGACACGCTGGAATTTTCATTTACTGAAGCAGATACCCTTCTTGTTTCTGCCATCAGTCTTTCATTTTTCTCTTATATCGGCAGTTGTGCCTGAAGAGATCTTTATTGAGCATTCTTATGGTGACCTAAGGGAAAATGGCAGATATTACGATCGGTTTGTCACTCTTCCTCCTTTCTTTCTTCCTCTCTTTCGTTCTTTCCTTTTATCCAGGCTGTCTGCAGTTGCCATAGCAACCTAGACGCATGCCAGGTCTCAGCCTGGGTCGGGGTGTTTTGACCAAAACCGCGTTCCAGCTTTTCTACCTCACGCATCATTTGTTGACAAATGGAGAGAGAGTGACTGCACGTGGCAGCGTAAAGAGAGTTGCTAGCTGGAGTCATGCGATGCCATGTCTGGTTTTTTTCCCTTCTCCTGCTCCTTATGTTAATGCTCCAAAGACCTAATCTGAAAGAAAATATTTGTTTCCACTTTTCCTAACCATCACCCCAGCCGTTGAGATAAATAAAAATAATCTGTCACGAGGAAGTTCCAATTTTCTCATTATCTGCACTATGGCGCCATCATCGAGCTGACAGCTCGCCAAATTTATTTTTATTCCTCCTGTCCGCAGTTGCCATAGCAACCAGAGCGCTTAGGGTGATCAGTGCATTGACCTCTGTGTTACATATCTAAAGAACTATACGAGCTCGATTAATGATAGTTGGGAGATAACTAGGGGGCATATTTTTATGAGTTGATAAGTCCCAAAACATGCACATAAATAAGTGTTTAAAATTGCCAAATATGCGAAAGTACGCATTTTATATCAGCGCATGTAAAAATCACATTAAAATGCACATGTGCATTTTATAGCATAGCGTGGATGGAAATAGTGGGGGGGGGGGGGAAGGGGCCACGGGAACTCTAGAACAGTGTTATTAGACATTTCATGCTTCTTTTTCTTATGCTTTTTTTTCTGGAAAGTGGGTGGGGGCGGGGGTACACGTGTTCCCCCTTTCCCCTGCCCCCCCTACGCTACGCCGCCGTGTGGTAATGAAATAAAATGTTTGCTGATCATAGTTGGCCAATCCCTGTCACAGCACATGACTGAAATAAAAACTTTTCATTGTTTATGGAAGAAACACGTTTTCTGGAAAAAAAAAACTCAATTTTTTTTCCTCAGGGAAGAGCGAAATATGCGTGAATATGCATATTCTTGAGAAAAAAATTATGCATTTTAATGCGTTTTTAAAATGGCATCAATCGCTTCCGCTCTTAAAAATATATGGCTCCTATCCGGTTGCATGTTCCTACGAGTCTGCATAACAAATATGGATTAGCATAGAAATCCGCTCTCTACTGATAACATCTGGTTGTTAAAAGGCATCTATCGTGACCCGTGATATATCAGTGTCTGCAGTGACCATGGAATGGCAGCTCTGCACCCCGAGTTGATTCTCTGATTAAGCTTACACTACTCTGGTCGCGAATTACACGGTCGGTTGGCTTGACATGGGAGAGGAGAGAGGAGGGAGAGGGATGGGGTGAGGGATGGGGTGAGGGTAGGGGAGGGGGAGTGGAGGAGAGAGGGGGTGAAAGGGAATAGAGTAGGGTGAGGAAGGCTTTAGGGTGATTAATTTTTAATCCCCCCCCAAAGGTGTAGATTCTACCGGACGGCACTGGGGTGATACCATACGAACTCACCTATCTTGGATTTCGCGATGGTCGAGAGAAACAATTCACTTATTCTTTTCAAGTGGATGAATATAATAGCGTGATATATCGCTAGAAAGGTCTTTCAGAGCTCTATAAGATGTCTTCAGTAAATTACTCTCATATGCAAGCGAAGTCAGCATTATGAGAGCAAAAATATCGCTATTCCTAAGCGTTGATTGGTGAGCAAAATGTGGGGGAAAAAATCAGCATACTGAGAGGCTGAGTCAAAATCATCGCATAGGGCACTGAAAGACCTTTCCCGTGATACATCACGCGATTTTTTTCAGTTGCTTGAAGGAAAGTGAATTCTCGGAATGTGCAACAAAAAAAAATTATTCGAAAAAGCACAATAAACTACACATCATTAGAAAGATCTCGAGCTCTCCTTTCCAATGATACTACCCATGTTATCGTATGTGCTCCGCCACATTGAAAAATACCCGAACAAAGATCATCAGAATCGAGTAATTACCAATTTTGAGGTGAATTTTTCTCCACGTAGCGGACAAAAAGTCAAACAAGTAAGTTGACTTATCGATGCACATGAAAGATAAAAATTCTCTCATCACGGTAAGAGATGAGAGAATAGTATTTTTCTCGCTAAATAGGGATATGGGACAGTCAAAATTGCATATATTTCATATTTTCAACTTCAACTGTGATGCTGAAATCTCATTCAAACTCCAAAGATGCACAGACAGAAACCTACAGAAGAGCTCCGGTTGAAGCTAGTGCACGCCTCTGCACGATTAACGGTTCCTGAATTGCAATTTTGCCGTCAGTGGGGTTTTCCCGTTCCCCCAGAAATCCGAGGGGGGGGGGGGGGGGGGGGGGATAACTCGCTAACTGCAGATTAGATTCTTTTTTTACGAGCTAGTCAGATAGGCTTCAATCGCTGATCATTTCCACCGCAAAATCCGAGATGGTCGGGCTTCATTATGTACGAATATTGTTTGAGTTCCTATGGATTGACTAACCAGTCAGTATTAGTATTAGTATTATATTTATTTGGAGGCTTCATGTATACAGCCATAGTCAGTCAAATTTATCTATCTATGAGGGCTTCTCTTCGCTCCAGCGCCTTTCTTATATACTCTGCTAGCTTCCTCCATGCCAGTGCCGATTCATACACGTCTCGTAACGTGTCGACAGGGAGACACTCTGCTTGGATTTTCCTCTCCTGGAGTTCTGGCATGTAGTTATGCCGCAGATCTTCATATG